>JAYESA010000012.1:154616934-154786934 GCA_036927795.1 Iris macrosiphon | reverse complement strand
AGTCGTTGCTGTTTAGGTGGAATGGTTGGCAGCCAAAGTCTGAACGATCTGTTGCAGGGCATCTACCTGCTTCTGTTGGACTGAGAATCGGGTCTCTAGATTGCTCTCGAGCTTGGCTTGGCGAGCATCATCTCTTTGTCGTTGTGTTTCTAGCATTTGTAGCACCCGCTCAAGCGGGTCGACTTGAGACATGCCTCATTGGCTTCGAGAGCTTCCCGAAGTGCCCGAACTGCTTTCTTGTGTTTTGTTCGGTGCTTGCGCTGCAGATTGCGCTGGATCCATTCCTTCAAAAGAAGGTAAATTATATTAGGATCATAATGTATTATGGACTTATTGAATGAACGTATCTCATTTTGGCCTTAGCGAGTTCAAGAGTTCGCATAGGAATTTGATCGTTAAAGGAACTTTTCCAGCACAAAGTCTAAGGAACTTTGAATCTGTGCTCTGATACCACTATGTCACGACCCAATTCCGTAGAATCAATTGAGGCGTCCCCCGAATCGTGACTGCCGTGCGGGCCTGGAGTTGCGCCCGCACAAGGCTTTAATGATTTGCATAGCAAGCACATATTCAGAGTACGCAGATAAATTGAAACACAGATTTAAAACATGGAAAAGTTCTCTTTATTGATTATGAACATCTATTACAAACTCCTGAACGAGTCCGCTAATATGCCGAACGGCTTACAAAAGTGTTGACTCAAAATGAGATAGCAGTCCTGTACATTACACCCCTTTATAAACTCAAAACGATAAAGACCTTCAGGCTAGAGGATAGCTTTGCCACGGAGCTGCATTTGTGTATGAAGAGTTGCAGCTTCGGACTTCAAAAGGCTTCAAGGGCGCGGTGAAGATGCGCCAACAGCTGGACTGTATCGGGAAGACAACTTCGGCTCCTCGCTCGGTTCGCCTTAGTGCGGAGAACCTGTTTCAACGAGGGTCAGCATATCGAAACATGCTGGTGAAGGCGAGCTAGCCGAACTATACCAATCGACACGTTGTTTTAATGAAGCATGCGTATTTGTGGGTTTTTATTCTTGCCTTAGTTCATTTACAAGTAAGCAGCATATAGAATTATACTGAAATGAACGTGCCACCGTTCGGTGGATTTTTACCTGCCCTTCTGAATTACCTGCACAATACTTACCATGCCTTCCCTGCCACAAAGACACAAGTTAGTATGCAACAGGTTTAAATATACATGATGATCACTGGCGTGGTGCCATAACGGACATAGCCAAGGACATAGATAGCATGCAACGAGAACACGACAACCATACAACAAGCACACGATGCGTTACAAGCCATCCCCTCCAGCACACGATGACTACACACGAGTTCCGCCCGGACCGGAACGGTGCCAGTGCCCCAGCGACGGTCCGCAGAACTTACCCTTGTGCACAAGTTGTCCATGATCGAACAATACGTTAACTTAAACAATCAGTTTACGCCTTCGAGGCAACACGAGCATGAAACATGTAATTTGCACAAGACAAGCAACAGTTTATAATTATTTCCAAGCGAACAAGCATGCAATCAAGTATCCGTTCGTGAAGTTATTGACAAGCATAATAAACCAAGTCTATTCTCTTTTATCTTGGTTTCTTTTATTATTACTTGGTATCGTTTGATCGGGGCAAAGGAGTGAAGCTTGGAAGCAGGGCTAGCTAATCGGGTTGGTAGCCACTCACTTAGATTTAGGAAGGGAGAAGGAAAGAGGTGCTTCACGACTCCGCTCGCAAGCCGCCTACTGCTCGTTCACCTACACACGAACAGCTCGATTAATACTTCTTTCTCTCTTTCCAATCTCGGAATAGAAATGCAGTTCAATGAACGAAAATAATGAAAATCATCGAAACCGTTCAAGAAAAACAAGCAAATCCCAAAACCAACTCAAAGCACGAAAGCAACAAGCGACATCGAAAACCGAGGCAATAAAAGATAGCAGCGGAGAGGTCCCTCCTGACTCTGCCGCTAAGCCGATCCTTGGGGCGCGGTCCACTGAATATGGGAATCGATTCCGAATAAACAAATCCATAACGAGGACGAGTTCTTAATTCAATCTATCCCGATCGAACGATACCGTCTTGTGTTTCTTTGCCGCGCTCTCCGCACCGGGAGAACGGGACGCTACACTTACCGTCTCAACTGTGACACGTGGAACACATCATGAACTCCCTCTAGCGTAGGCGGCAAATCTAGCCTATACGCCACAGCGCCGACCCTCTCAAGGATACGGAAGGGTCCGATGAAACATGGGCTAAGCTTCCCGCCTCCACCGAAGCGAATAGTGCCCCGCGTCGGAGAAATCCTAAGGAATACCAGATCTTCAACCTAGCACAAACAAGGTCTCAGCACTTAACCTAAAACAAGCAATCACAAGCAAACACAAGAATAAAATCTAGATTCTAAGCTATAACTCGAACTCCAAAGGTCTCTGGTGGCTATCGGCCTAATGTCGTTGCCTATCCTGCGCCACCCGAAGTCTATCTCTAATGAGCTTGACCTTCTCCGCCCCATCAACCACCATCTCCGGGCCAAGCAAAGCTCTCTCGCCTACATCATCCTATGATAATAGAGTGCGACAGCTCCGTCCTTACAATACCTCTAATGGTGACATCTCGATACTGGCTTGGTAGCTGTTGTTGTAAGCAAACTCTACCAAGTGCAAGTGATCCTCCTAAGAGCCTCTGAAATCCAGAACAGAAGTGCGAAGTATGTCCTCAAGTGTCTGAATGGTCCTCTCTGACTGACCATCTGTCTGTGGGTAATATGCACTACTAAACTTGAGCTGGGTGCCCAAGCTAGCCTGCAGACTCCTCCAGAAATACGAAGTAAAGCGACTGTCCCGGTCTGATACTACGCTCACAGGAGCTTTATGCAGTCTGACTATCGTATACATCTCTGCTAGTCTCTCCGTAGACGTACCCACTTTGAATAGCAGAAAGTGGGCCGATTTGGTCAACCGGTCTACGATGACCCAAATTGCATCCTTCCCTCCTAGAGAACGGGGAAGTCCAAAAACAAAATCCATGGTCACATGCTCCCATTTCCATTCTGGAATGGGTAACGGCTGGAGCAAACCTCCTGGCCTCTGCCTCTCCGCCTTCACCTGCTGGCACACTAAGCATCAGGATACGAAGCGTGTTACCTCCTGCTTCATCCCGTACCACCATACATGATGTCTCAGATCCCTATATATCTTGTTGGCACCTGGATGCATAGAGTACTGGGATCGATGCGCCTCCTAAAGAACCCCCTCGTGCAACGACCCACTCGGCACACACAACCTGGTACCGTGCCGCAATGATCCATCATCAGCAATGGTGAAGTCATCTGATAATCTAATCTGAACCTGCTCCCTGATGCTCCTCAGGGACTCATCCTCAAACTGTGTAGCCCTGATCTGGTCTACCAACTCTGACTGAATCTACAGTCCCCACATCTGCATCTCAACTCCAGGTACTATCACCTCAATGCCCAAGCTCTCTAGATCTGCCAGAAGATAATGATCTGTAGTCAGGCATATAGCTTCCGGATACCTGCTCAATGCATCCGCAACTACGTTCGCCTTTCCTGGATGGTACTGCAACAATATGTCGAAGTCTTTCATCAACTCCAACCATCTCCTCTGCCTCATGTTCAGCTCTTTTTGGGTAAACACATACTTTAAGCTCTTGTTGTCTGTGAAGATCTCCACACGCTCTCTGTATAAATAGTATTTCGACAACTACAGAGCAAAGATGACCGCTGCCAACTCCAAATCGTAGGTAGGGTAGTTCTTCTCATGATGACGTAATTGTCTAGAAGCATAGGCAATCACCCTCCCATTCTGCTGTAACACACAACCCAGTCCCTTCTCCGATGCATCACTATAGATAGTGAATCCTCCAGACCCTGATGGCAACGTCAATACTGGAGCTGTCGTCAACCTCCTCTTCAGCTCATCAAAGATGATCTGGCACTCCTCTGACCAAACAAACTCCATGTCCTTCCGGGTCACCCTAGACAACGACTCTGCAATCCGGGAAAAATCCTGAACAAATCTCCTGTAGTAACCTGCCAGTCCCAGGACACAACCAAACAAAACCAAACAAGTTCTAACTTCCTCCCACGGGTAGCCTTAGGGTCTAAGAAGGTTCTAAACCACTAATTACACTATATAATAGCAACCACTAAGAAGAAAGTTAGGGTTTACCTCTTGAGAGTTGGAATCCCAAGGCCAAAGTCTCCGAAACCCTTGAAATTACCACCCTCAAGCTCCAAGCCTCCAAATCAAGCCTCCATACTAAGTCTAGGCTCTAAACACCTAGGTTAGGGAAAATTATATGGTTAGGGTTAACATCCATGGAAGAAATAGAAGAAGGAAGAGAAGAATGACTTACTTGAAGCTTGAAATAGAAAGTGGGAAGAAGAAAAGAAGAAGAAAGAGTGGAGAATGGAGAAGAAGAAGAAGAAGAAGAAGAAGAAGGGGGGCTGCGGTTCTGGTCTGGGAAGAGGGGGGGGGGCGGCCATAGCAATAGAAATAGGTTTACATAGTGGAAAATAACTAAAAAGCCCTCCCCTTTAGTCATGCAACTTGGGTTTTGGGTTTGGGGTTCCAAAAGCACTCAAATTAACTCCTAATCACTCCAACTAACTTATTAAAAATATAATAATTATTCTAAACCCATAAATAAGCCTCACAATGGTGTTGGTTGGGTCGAACATGGGTCCACTAGGGTCTGACATGGGTCCAGACTAGCCAAAACCCTAAAACAACCAATAGAAAAATAATACAATCACTAATTAAATATAAATATAATTATTTATAAACAATACACAATTTACCAAATAAAAAAATCCTATTTTCTAGAATCGGGTAGTGACACATAGTAAATGTCCAAAAATGAAAACTATCAAAGAATGTACTCTCCTGAAATTCGATACTGAATATCTAACAATGTCCGAATCAGAGCCTCAAAGACCTATATATGAATTATTAATATCAAAGAGTGTTCTATAGTCATAAACATGCTTATCTAACTTGAATCTAGGATTCTAGATCAAAACTAGGTCAACTAGGTTATATACCTAATTTGGGTTCCACTACAAAAATACTGTTAAAAAGCTACGGATCGCAGCGATGGAAACTAATCCGTCGTTGAGTCAGTAACAAAAATACGACAGAATAAAGACTAAATTATTTATGTAAACCAAATATATTATATTTCGTCAATATTGTGTCGTTGTTACTTTATCGATGGATTAGCGACAAAATTATTCGTCGCTAAGAAAACTTAAATTTTTCGAGCTCGTTTCATTTTCTTCATTCTCCAATCTCTCTCTCTCGATCCCCCCCCTCGACCCCCTGCCCCTCTCCGGCGACGTCTTCCTCCACCTCCTCCCTCCCCTCTCCGGTGACCTCCTCCTCTACCGACCCTCGACCCCTCTCCGGCTGCACCTCCCCCTCACTCGCCCTATCCTCCTTCTCCTCCTCCTCCTCCTCCTCCTCCTCCTCCTCTACCGACCCCCTCCCCCTCTCAGGCGACCTCCTCCTCCACCGACCACGAACCCTCTCTGGCAGTCCCTCCCCCTCACTCTCCCTCTCCTCCTCCTCCTCCTCCTCCCCCTCTATGGTAACAAGCAGCCCTTCATCCTCTCCGGTGAGCCCTGACATCCTCCCGAGCCCTCCTCCTACTCCTCGACTCAAGCGGCGGAGATATCACCCCGAGCCCCTCCTCCGACCTCAGGAATCTGATCCAGGCCCTCCACTGGCCTCAAGCGTCCGCCTCCTCGCTCTGTCAGATCCCCTCCTTCCTTCTGAAGGTAAACCCTAACCCTCCACATATATATTTGGGGAAAGAATAAACATATTATCGAATATATTTGAATTTTGTGGGAAGACACATGACACAAGGCACTAAAAGACACATATAAACATTAGGTGTATAAAAATATGTTTTCTTTGGATCATGTTGGAAAGTTACTAATTTGTCATATGGATACTAGTTACGGGTTTTTTTTGAATTTTTTTTTTACTATTACTATTAGTATTGGTAATAACGACGGTATTGGACCGGAGTATCAAATTTTTTGGTATCGGAAACAAATAACTATTAGTAAATTATTAACATTTTAGAATATATATTTTATACTTTATGCATAATTTTAAGTATTTTTAGTGTTGTTTTTTAGTTTTTTTTTGGTATTAGACCATTACTATGAGTATCGGGATCGGCGATATCGACGGTATCAGACCAGAGTATCGGATTTTTTTGGTACAGGAAACAAAAAACTATTATATGCGATAGATAAGTTTTCCTCTTGCATTTGCTTTTATATTTTTTTCTTTTGACATGGTACGTGCATAATCATTCAAGTCTATAAGAAAGCAATTGGTCGATACTTAGTTGACCGATCGTGGATATACAATCGACGACATGAGAATATGATTGGTTTGACATATGATTTCAGGCCGGACACTGAGAAATTTCTCAAATACGCCAGTAGTCAACCTCCATTACAGGAAAAATATGTTTTTACAACGCATATTTCGTGCCGTAAAACACTTAAGACGGCGCACATCCCCGTGCCGTATTAGCCAATGTCGTAAAAAACTAGTCTTTTAACGGCATAATTTGTGTGCCATAGAAACTCCATTTGTGCGCCATCTATAGTTATTCACGACATTCATTGTGTGTCGTGAAAAGGAAATTATGGCGTGTTTATGCACGCCGTTAATACACAAATTATGACATACTTTCTCACGCCGTTAATAATATTTACAGCATATATTGTATGTCGTGGAAAGTATCAAATACACATCAATTAGAACATATTTTGCATGTCTTAAATTCTCTTAATTTTTTTTTTATTTCCTGCTTTTGGTGTAATCAATTTTACCTTTGATCCATTGAATCACAAGACACATAATATACACAATAATGAAAAGTAATAACTTTTATTGAAACAATAGTGTCAAATCATCCAAATTCAAAATTACTTTATAGTGTACACACCAATTATTATAAGTACCAACTTTCATTGAAACCATAATAATGTCAAATCATGTGAATTCCAAACACCAACTAAAATATCACAAAAATATGGTCATATACTTAACCTAGGCCTATACAAATATATTTATTCCTCCGTTCCATTCACGGTCGAGAAGTAGCATATACTTAGAGTCATCTTCAATCTCCACTGCATCAAAAGTGCCCAAGTCCACAACCTTCACCAAAAGGTAGCATCTCTTATATAACCTATTATATACAATAACAAATCATGTCAATATAAAGTTCAAAATTAGAATAACAAACTATTAGCAAAAATAGAACAAATATATAGAGAAGTATGGGGACAGAAAATAGGAAACCCTCTCTGACATCTTTATTATCTGTCAAACTCTCTCAAATAGTAATTAAAATCAAAAAAATCAATAAAGTAACTGTCAGATATTGTGCTTGCACTTTATAAACAATTCTCAGCATAACCAAGCATGACATAGCTTTCATCTGCACAACTAGGTCATGCTACACCAAGACACTAAATTTGTGAAGATGACCAAATTTTTGTGAGTACTCTACTCTCTGTGCAACAAAAAAGATGATAATAAAAAGTTCATATGACAAACACAAATAGTATGCATGACAAACTATCAAGTACTTGAGACAAAAACATACAAATAGATAACCCAGGCAAAAGAATCATTTAAAACAAGGGTAAAAATCATAATGGATGATCTTTAAATACATGATTCAGAAGATAATCAAATGTCATGCACTTGGCTGCAAGTTCTGGAAAGTCAGCATGAATTTTTTGCTTTATAAGTTCTAAAAGCTCACACTTTAATTGCAGAATGAGGCAGTTTTGAGAGCTTGTGCACAACCACCACCACCACCATCGTTAAAATCGTAAGCTAGTGGTTTTGCAGCTGAGGGAGAAGGACTATATTTTTATTTGGATGCAGACAAGAAAATTAAGTTTTCTAATATTTATGCACCAAAAGATCTCAAAACTCAATGGTTTTCTAATATCATGATCCATGAACACTATTTCGACATTTAACTGCATCTTCATTCTTCAATCCATTAAGTTGTCTTATCAACAAAGTCATTGTCGTACCATCATTAGTGTAATGCCTATATGGAGTTATATTCCCTGTGTATGGTAATACACCTTTGCATAGTATAAATAGTTGTGTACGAAAAGAAGTATGCATGTTGAATGCCTTAAAGAAGAGCGGGGATGAATAAAAAATTAGGTTTTGTAGGAAAATAACCCAACTGAGAACATTTCGAATTCCAATTGAGAACAACGAAAGTACTAATCGTAAAGATACTGAATCACTTACATAAGTACTTCAGAGAAAGTACAGAAGGTACATATTAGTAAATTGTATTTCACGAGTAATGATAAGAGAAACCAGACCAATAGCTAGATCAGTAATGTGGCTATTTGGAAATGGTATGAAAATCCATACAAAATATTTTAAGGAAAGTATTACCCAAGTGAAGAATTCAAATTTCCTTAACAACCAAATGATAAGGTGGAAGAACGATGAAGCAGGTCATGCTCTTAACCCTCAATAAATTACTACACTAGCATCAGGAGGTTCTAAGAAAGTTATGTTGAGTATAATTAAACAAACAGTGATCATAGACAATCCCAAATTGCAAGATGAGGGCTGAAGTTTAGCAAACTTATGTTCACACAATAAATGCATTAAATAATAATAAAAAGATAACATACCTGCAGTTTGACAAGCCCTGCTCAAAGTGATTTGCAATAACCCAGCTTCTTTGCAAAAGCATCAGCCTGGAAAATATGTTGATTTGATCATTTGATCATCTGATTTCTCCCTAGATATTTAAGAAAATAATAGGATAATATGCAACCAGATTTGGGACTTCGACAATACCTGGATTTGGAGTTGTGATTGGAAATCTACTAAGTCCCCTCAACAACATGAATATAAAAGATAAACATCAAGAAATATCATAAAAAAAGTCTGACATAATTAACAAATTATATTTGGTAGTTAATTATTGAAAGTTGATATTTCTTCTAGCTGTGCCAAGTATATCTCACCACCTGTAAACATAAATCAAACTGAACATAAAAGGCATATTTTATTTTTAGCACGCTGTAATAAGAAAATATTTCAACACATGACAGTAGATGCATCAAATACCACTCAACAATAGGAGGATAAGAGGAATAATTATCAATAGTAACATGATATAGTGTAACTGACCCAGAACTAAAAGGCATGCCTGCAATGATTATATGCAAGTTTATCCAGAAATGCATTCAAAATTCCTTGCAAAGATCAAGTTGTCATGGTAGAAAATGAGTGGGTGTAATAGTTTATGAAATTTTGTATTAATATATGATATTTTGTTAATTGTAAATATACTTATTATAATTTTTTTCTAATAGTAAATTCCATATCCTCTTGATGAAAATTCTAGCTACTAGCTACGTCATTGAGTTGAGCATTATTTAATGGAAGCGCAAACTTGTATCCCGAAATCAAGATTATGAAAGATCACTACCAGAATAAGTCAAATTAGCGACGTCTATAAATGTCGCTAAATGGCATAAAAATGTCGCTAAAAATATTTAGCGACATTTTTAGCAACGTTTCAATGAAGTCGCCTTTAAGCTATTCGCTGACTGAAAAAATATCGCAAAACGTTGCTGTAACGACGTTTTCTAGCGACGTAACTGAGTCACTATATTAGCGACGTTTAGCGACGCAACGTTGCTAAATTAGGGAAGTGTTGTGTGTCGCTATATGTCGCTAAAGTTTTTTCTATTTAGCAATGTTTTGCGACATATTTAGCGACGTTATATTGACCTGGCAAATACTGCCGTGTCAGCAGTTTAGCGACATTCAGCGACATAATTAGCGACGTAATTAGCGACAATCAGCGACGTACCTAGCGACGTATTTAGCGAAGTATATAAACGTCACAAAAAATGTCGCTAGAGATTCAGTAAAAATATAATAAAAATGAATATTGAATTGTTTTCAAACCAATCTTCCTGCAGTTTATGAATTCACAATTTATATAAATAGACCCGAAGCAACCCTCCATTGAATTTTTTAGGTTCGCCGACCCCTTCGGTTGAACACTCACCACCGGTAAATTAACATACATTTAATATGAATAATATAGTAAAATTTGAAGAAAATAAAATATTGGGATTACAAACCGAGTCAAGAGAAAATCTCGTCGTAAAGAATACAATAAATATCCACACCACTGAGTGCAAGAAATAAAGTCTGAAAGCCTCAAAAATAAAGAATATTCATAAATGACCAAATATCATAGTTCAAACCACAAACAATCAGTAAACTATCATAACTAGGACTACTGCGGATCTGTAGAAGGATGACCACCGGCACGCATCAGGATAAGAACAAATCATACTACTCCCTTGAAATTGACACCGATGTCGATGGAGAAGGCAGTAACGTCGGTGAAGTCTGTGTCGATGAAGGCGCACCAGGAGGACGTATCTGCTCCAACTTTGCTAGTCGATGGTTGTATAAATCAATGGTAGATAACAGCCTTGTACAAATATGAAACATTGAATCCTGCATCATCGCCAGTCTCTCGCCCATGGACAGCTGTTATGCCTACAGCTCCATCATGATGCGCTCTGTCAACGCTCTAAGATCAGCTGTCATATCCCTGAGCTCCATGATGTTGCGCTCGAGCGTATCAAATCGTGCGATAAGCATCATATCGTTTGCCTGCGGCTAGGATAGGGTCTGCTCCTCCATCCTTCGCAGCAACTCATCACGGAGAGACACAATCTGAAGGTCAACGGTCTCCTAGACACGGGCCGACGCTTGCGAGGGCTGTGGGGAATGTGCACTTGTCGTGGAGGCCCTAGATAACTGCGTCACAACAAGGACGCCATAGGTTCCCGTACCGTAGTAAGTACCCCTCTGGAGACCACCAACGGTGGTCACCCACAGCTTGTCCACCGACGGAGCTGGAGAGGGCTGCGAGAAAGTACTAGTCTCTCCCGCTGTAGGTGCACAAGCAGTCGTCCGCTCACGCAGCCTACGATACTCGGCCTAAAAAAGTTTGGATACTCAAAAATTGCTAATGTGTCTAAGGTATTTATTACTAACTACATGGATATTTATTTACATATTTTTTAAGTTATATTAAAATTAACACAAAGTAAAGTAATACTTACATAGGTCTGCGAGGCCCTTTCATCAATGAGATTCTCGCCCTTTCGATGGGTGGCCAGGAAGACGGTTACCATGTTGGCATTCTCACCCCTCTATACCTATTAAAAATATATTATTTAGTACTAAAATTAAATATTTTATCCTACTACCATTTTATCGTACTTGCATTAAAATAATATATCTGAAATAAAAAATATACCAAACGACGAAAATGTTCCGTCATCGGAATCGAGCCACCACACCACTTTGCTGCCTTCTGTCTAGCCGCCTTGGCCTTCTCAGACCTTTCCTTGTACCTCGAATCGTCGAATCTAGCCCTCATCGTAGTCCACTGCTCAGGCATGATCCAACCTTGGATCGGTTTTCCTTCGGGATCACGAGCCTTCTGGTCATCCAGAGCATCACGAATCAGCTTGACGGCAACGACAGGAAACATCTGCTCGATCAACTCGGCCCGGTACGGTGGATAGAAATACGTTTGCTACAAGAAGTAATTTAGTAAGTTATATAATATGCATAAATTAGATAATTGATATAATATACTTTTACCTTGAAGTACGCAAACCAGAACACCTTTCTCTCATCCGGAGCATCAGAGTAGTTGATCTAAGGGCCACCATAGCTGTACCTCAGAAAGTGGCCCATACGTCTCTGTACTGACGAGGGACGATATCTATACAGAGATAATTATTTTTATCGAAAAAGTGAATATGATGAATAAAGAAATACACGATATATATGATGCTAAACCAACTAATTGACTTACTTTGTATCGTCGGCCCAAATTTCTGTCATAGTCTCGTCCGGAGGTGCGCATTAGAGGATCTAGCTGATGTTGGGACGACGTCGGCTCAACCTCCGCCATATGATCATCTGTCTCCATGGTTCCGTCAACAGGAGGAATGCTAGACGAGGGAGTAGTCTCAGGCCTGGAACTACTCGTCCCAGGGGTGCTGCCACATAACGTCGTCATAGTCGGAGATGTGACCGGTCGATATACTGGAGTACTTGGCGCCGAGGATCCAGAACCAACAGTAGGCAGTACCGGACGAGAACTCTGTCTACCTCGGGACCTGCCGAACGCTCTACGTTGTCCTGTCATACCTGATAACAACATATGTTGATAGAACAAAAAAAAAAAATATAGTATATTTTACAGTCAAAATATTATGCATATCTTACAACATTAACAAAATTGTACAGTAAATAACTAGTAGTATCACAAGTCTAAATGGATAGTACATTCTACAGTCAAAATATAATACATATCTTCGTCAAAATAGTACATTCTACAGTTAAAATATAGTACATTCTACAAGCAAAATTTTTTATTTTCAATCATCTTCAGAAAATTTATCTTGTTCGCCTTCCTCGTCCTCCTCTTCCTCTTTCTCTTCCTCTTCCTCCTAATCTTCACTTTCATCTACTTCGTCTTCATCTTCATCTTTCTCTTTGGATAATTCTACCTCTTCTATATTATTAGTCGTGTAATGAGTAACTTCCGTTGAGTCCACATCTACAATATTTGTTACAAGAGGTAGCTCTTCCTCCTAATAAGCTATTTCGTCAACGTCAAAGGTATTTCTAGCTTTAGTCTTGCATACTGTCCACCAATCTGATCTCGCTGTTCCCCGTCTAGGATAAGTTTTGAAGTACACGAGCTGAGCCTGACTTCATAGAAAAAATGGTTCGTAGCCTTGATATCTACGCTTATAGTTTATATCCACAAGGACATGCTTGTCAATTTTTTAACCTTGATCTTGAATCGGATCGAACCATTTATACTTGAATAGCATGACCTTAGTAGGTTCTGTGCCATAATTATATGTCAACTCCACAATCTCTCGTACGATGCCAAAGAAATTATTGCCTGGATCGACGTCTTTGTAGTTCAAAGATTTGATACACAAACAACTATTTTTCGTGGAATCAAGATCTAGAAAGCTGTCTCTGATTCGAGCATTTGTTGACTTGAACCTAAACTCATTCACACAGTAACTTAGCCATATTTTAATGGCAGTAATTGGTCTCTGGGCTAGAGTTCTAATAGATTTAGTCTCGGGTGTTATTAGACGATCGACCTAAATACCAAAGTAGCGATAGTAAGTTATTTATTGTTCAAGTGCATATAGAAAAAATAATTACCGAGCTCCTTAGATATGTGCTCAACTAAGAAGGAAAAAGATGTCTCATTTCTTATTCTACTTCTTTGTTTATTATGTAGGGTCTAACCGACCTCAGCTTATTATTTTATGTGCTAAAAAACAATGAAGCAATCGCATATTAGCTTATACTATTACATTGAGATAATATAAACGTGGACGTATTAATTACTTACCCCTCTAGCTTCTCCACTTCATCCTCGTCGCAATTGAGTAATATATACAACTGAGCAGCCCTTAGCTCATCGTCATTCAAATATCTCTTCTTTATTTTCCCCGAAGGTTTTCCGAACCATTGAATACTTTTAGTATTGCATCATTAGATTCCTGATATCCGTCGTCGTTTCTCGGAACTCTCCTTCTTTTAGTAGCAACATGATGCTTGAAATATGTCGAGCAAAAGTTTGTAATCTCCTCGAGAATATAAGCTTCACAAATAGTGCCCTCAACCCGTGCTTATTTTTCATATTTCTTTTTAGGTGATTCAGGTGCCGCTTGAACGGGTACATCCACCGATAACCTACAGGACAACCAACACATGCCTTATAGAAAAAATGAATTGGCAAATGCTCCATGGAGTCGAAGAATCTAGGAGGAAACACCTTCTCGAGCTTGGACAGTGTTACCACAATGTCCTTCTCTTGCTTTTTTTAGACGATCAACGAGCAACTTAGTAGACCAAAGATCTTTGAAGAATATGCTGAACTTTGTCAATGGATCCCAAATGACTTATGGTAAGAATTCCCGAAATGCAATCGGAATTAACCTCTCCATGAATACGTGACAATCGTAGCTCTTTATACCCGCCAGTTTGTTCTCCTTGAGGTTGACGCATCTTCTCAAGTTCGACACGTACCCGACTGACAATTTTAGATCCTGAATCCACCTATAAAGTCTTCCTTTATCCTCCTTCTCCAGGGAGAAAATTGACTTAGGCCGCTTTAACTTTCCATTCCCCTCATCTATCAAATGCAACACAGGGCGTCTACATATTTCTTCTAAGTCCAATCTGGCCTTCAGATTATCTTTCATCTTCCCCTTTACCTCCATTACAGTATTAATTATATTATCAAATATATTCTTCTTGATATGCATGACATCAAGGTTATGTCTGATCAGATTGGTGCTCCAATATGGCAGATCCCAGAATATACTCCTCTTCGTCCAGTTATGGGTGCGACCAAATCCGTCACACTTGTACCCCTTAGCAGGCTCTTCGATAGCACTTGGTAAATTTTTTACCTCTTCCCATAACGTACGTGTATCCGGGCCACCTTGGCGGTGGATTGGCCTTCTCCACAACGTCCGTACGAAAATCATTCATGTTCCTCCGGTACGGATGATCCTTCGACAAAAATTGTCGATGACAATCGAAGAAGCACGGTTTGCCTCCGTGTTTCAAACGAAAAGCCTTAGTATGGTCCATGTAATACGGATATGAGAGACGACTATGAGTGCTCCATCCCGATAATATTCTATAGGCCGAAAATTCGTAGATGGCCCACATAAGTGCTGCCCTCATCTGAAAATTCTGCTTTCTACAAACATCATACATATTGGCACCTACTTTCCACAGCTGATTCAACTCATCTATCAAAGGCTGTTAATACACATCGATGTTCCTCTTCGGATTGTTCGGACCCGGGATAATAACGGTTAGGAACATATACGGAGTCTTCATGCACATCCAAGGCGGTAGATTATACGGAGTGACGATCACAGGCCAACATTAATACTGGGAGCCCGAAAGTTCGAATGGGGTAAAATCGTCGGAGGAGAGTCCCAATCTGATATTACGCGGATCCGAAGCAAAATATGGATACTCTCGATCAAAGTACTTCCATGCTTCTCCATCGGATAAATTATCCAATACTTCTTCGATCTGTTTTCTCCTGTGCCAACTCATATTTTCTGCAGTCTCCTTCACCATAAACAACCTCTGCAACCAGGCATCAAAGACAAGTAGTGCATCGAATCAGTAGGCTTCCTTGTACCAATAGACTTTCCTCTAACGGTGGCCTTGTAGCGATTAATACCACAGAATCTGCACACATCTTCATCATTGTCGTCTTTGTAGTACAACATGCACCCGTTGCGACATGCATCAATTTTCTCGTATCCCATCCAGAGCGATCTCACCATCCTCTTAGATCGGTAGAAGTCTTTAGGCAACTTTGCACTCTCTGGAAATATCTCTATAATCAAAATCCATCAGTCGGTTATAGCATTCTTGCGACATGTTAAAATCGGACTTGATGCTCAATAATCTTGTAACCACCTTTAACGATGAATGATGCTCACAACCAGGATATAATGGAGTCCTTGCATTCTCCAGCAACTCCATAAACTTTGCAGCATCGGCATTCGGTGGTGCCTCCTCAACTGCATCATGATTGTCCGGATCAAAACTAGGCCCCGCCGCATCAAAAACTATGTTCATCTACCCGTCATCGTAAGCAGCGTGGTCGTGGACATCCATATAGGGCTCCACATAAGTCTCCGACTCCGATGCTAAAGATACAAGTTCTCTATGCATGGTCCATTGATAATAATTTGGCGTGAAATCCATCGAGTACAAATGATATGTGACTTCCACTTCTGAATGATATTTCAAGTTACGACATCTCACACGGACACTTAATTTTGGTATCGTCCATGTACTGAGGGAACGTCTTGGCGAACTGCAGGAACTACTGTACACCCTCAATGAATTTATCCCGTACACCGCACATGTCATTAGGATGATGGTTGTACATCCACGAACGATAACGCAGATAGTAATTCATATCCATTTTTAGATACTTCTGCAAAGATGAATAGACATCATTTAAGTATATAATCATGTGAATATTTGGTAGTGTATATTATCCAAATGACACTCACTCCAGATATGCAAAGATGAATAGACATCGTTCAAGAAAATAGTTTAAATTATAGTACATGTGACAAGTCTAAATGGATTTAATATTGATATTTTTAGTCCTCTTCTAAAAATACATCTTCGTCGTTTAAATATAGTACATGCACTGATACTCCTAGTCCTAGCATTGATACTCAGGAATATCCAATTATGTTATACACCTACTCATCTACACACACATAAGAATACTCAGGAATACAGTACATGCACTGATACACCTAGTCCTAGCACTGATACGTCTTCGTTCAACTTTGTATCCTGGATACTCATATTGCAGTGTATCAGTGAGTGTCAACTCTGTATCCTGGATATCCACACTTGACATTTGTTTAGGCCATAACTTTCTAATTGAAAAGTCAAGTCATGGATATCCGGTGTTAATTTTTTTGGTCCAGGAAACATAGTTGACACTCACTGATACACTCCTGGATATCTACACTTCACGTGTATACATGTGTCTGTATCCGATAAAATGCTCACAACCTTATCCTCGATATCGTGTCCTAACCTTTCATATTTATGTGTCCTATAATTTTAATACGTATCATAAGATGACATGATACAAACATGTGTGTGTATGTGTTCATGTCCGTGCTAGGGTTAGTGTATGCGTGTTAGTGTGTCCGCGTGTTTGAGTTTGGGTTAGTGTTAGTGTCCGCATGTGTGCGTGTGTGTCCAAGTTAGGATTAGGATAGGGAAGAAAGGGATGTTTTGATTAAATTATTAGTTTCAATGTATAAGTTAAAAATAACTTAGGATTTCTTTAAGTAGGAAGAAGTGCTATCACATTCATCATTATAATGATGTAAAAAAAGACCATACTTATAACCACATTCTCATTCTATTTTTATATTGCCTCTTAGTTTGATTGCTTTAGGAACACTTTGGGCAATACTAATACTATTCTTCGCATTTAAGATGTGTGACCTGTAGATGTGAAATATGCAGTACTCAACATATGCAACAGAAGGTATAAGAACCAAATATTTATACAAGAGAACAGGCAAATTTTATAAAGACATAGTACTTTGCACCACTGATAGTTGAGTAAATTATAAAATAAATCAAGAGAAAATCTTTTATTCCTAAAATGTTACTCGGTAAAGCCTAATTTATATTTAATTATTATATTCCTAATGTGGACTAGACAATACCACATACCCAGTGCCTGCACTTGTCTCATTTATGACTGAATATTCTCACAAAAATATTGAGATATCGAGTATTTATGAAAAGTATTTATCTATACAATGTAGGACACTCACATGCTAATAAGTCATGTGATTAGTTTAAAAAACACACCATAATCTACTTGAAATGGAAACCTATATGCCTAACAGTCCCTACTTAGGGAAAGTCCTAGACTGGCCTATACTAATCAAATGCATGTTTTTCAAGCACTCGTAAACACATAATGTACTCTAGTAACAATACCATAAAAACCAACAGATTTTATGCTTTCATCAAATAAGTGAGAATAATTGTAGTAATAGATGAAGCTCTACAATAAGCAACTTAATTAGTAAGTTGTTCCCATCCACATAAGTTGGGCTATGGAACACCGTCTAATAGTGGGTTATGTTTTGGTAAAAAGTAGTCAGATAAGTTGTTGGTAACAACAGTCAGTGTATGTGTCTGTGCCGTGTCTCATGTTGTGTCTATGTCTGTGTATGTTTCATGTCTGCTATCAAATATCATATCTGTATCTGTGAGAGAGAGAGTGAGAGATAGGATTAGGGTTAGGGTTAGGGTTTACATCCTCTGTGATAGTGTTTGTGTCGTGTCTGTGTCAGTATATGTGTGTCGTGTCTGTGTCAGTATCATATCATGTCTGCATCTGTGAGAGAGAGAGAGATAGGGTTAGGGTTTACCTAGAAGAGGAGGAGGATAAGGAGGAGAAGCCCGAGGTCGTTGGAGGGGAGGAGCCACGCCGGAAGGGAGGAGCCGTACTGGAGGGGGCACTCGGGGGGTGAGGAGCCAAAGTTGGGGGGATGTGGGGGAGCCGGTGGGGGGGTAGAGATGGGGGGACGCTGGAGTAGGAGGGTTGTGGAGGACGCCGGAGAGGGGTACTTCGCCTGAGAGGGGGGGAAGAGGGGGGTTAGAAATTTTGGGGGAAGAGTTCGACAAAATGGGGGAAAATGAAATCATGAACCCTATATTAAAATTTTTAGCGACATCTACTTTTGACGTCGTTAATAAAAAAATTAGCAACATCATAAATAGACGTTGCTAAATGTCGCTAATTCAAAGTTTGCAACGTTATAGACGTCGCTAAAAATCGAAAAAATCAACGTCGCTAAACGTCGCTAAATCAAAAAACTTAGCGACGTGTAGCGACCTTAAAGAAGCTTATAGCGACTATTCTTTTAAAAAACTGAAGTACAGTCGCTAAACGTCGCTATGTGACTCCAACAGCGACGTATAACGACGTTTATTTTTGGATTCGCTCAAGTCTTTAATATTAGCAACGTTTTATTATGGCGTTGCTAAAAATATCATTATTTCATCATGTTTGGGTAGTGAATTAGACCTATGAAGAGTAGCTGCAGGGAGACATAGGTTGTGAATGAGGTCACTATGCTACTGGACATGTTTCTTTATAAGAACTTATAAAGCTGACTTCAAACTGAGATGTAGTGAACACCATATTTCAGGATTTTGTAACATTAGGTTATGAATGTTCAACTTCTAAGCAAATAAAAACTCTGCTGCTACACACCAGACCATAGTTTGCAGTATCGGTCGATACCGATCTGATATGGCCGATACCGATTCTGTTTGGCATATCCTGTTTTGATACCTCTTGATGAAAATTCTAGCTACTAGCTACGTCACTGAGTTAAGAATTATTTAATGGAGGCGCAAACTTGTATCCCGAAATCAAGATTAAAAAAGATTAGACCTATGAAGGGTAGCTATAGGGAGACATGGGTTGTGAATAAGGTCACTATGCTACTGGACATGTTTCTTTATAAGAACTTATAAAGCTGACTACAAACTGAGATGTAGTGAACACCTCATTTTAGGATTTTGTAACATTAGGTTATGAATATTCAACTTCTAAGCAAATGCAAACTCTACTGCTACACACCAGACCATAGTTTGCAGTATCGGCCGATACTGATCCGATACGGCCAATACCGATACAGTTTGGCATGTCCCGATTCGATACCGACCGGTACCCGATACTGAACGATACCGACATTGGAGGTCACTTTTTCGGTCAATTTGACAAAGAAAATTGAATGAAAAAGACCAATTAGTAAGGGTGTAAAAGCATAGTAAGTTTGTAAAAGCATATAAAAGAGAAAAACTTATCAATCACCTGTAAATTAATCGACAAGGGTGACTATTATTTTATTCAATTTCAAAAATACTAAGAAACAACACTAAAAATACTTAAAATTATGCATAAATATATAAAATATATTTTCTAAAATTTTAATAATTTACTAATAGTTATTTTCTTTCCGATACGAAAAAATCTGATACTCCGATCTGAAACCTCCGATCTAAAATGTTAATTATTTACTAAAATTTTAGATGTTGGGACATGAATATGTGAATCAAATATACATGCTATAATATATAATTATAGCATAAAAAATAAAAATGTAGTGTAAATAGACCAACATAAAATGTTCTTCTTTTTTACAGTCTCCTATAGGATATAGAAACTTGACTAGATTGATGATACCTGATCCAATGAATTGCTAACTTGCTAACCTTTTCAATGAATTTTTTTGAAGCATTTGGTCTATTTAAAGATTTGGGTTGTGTTAATTGGAAATTTTATTTGGATAAATGGTGAGTAGCTACTTTAAATATTATAAATTTCTTAAGAGCTCATTTAGTTTTGTTCTTAAGTGAAGACTGATGCATGTAGAACTCCTTGGATGTTGTGTTGGTTCAAATTTACTACAAAATTGACTGGAATTAGGATATTTAGGTACAATACGACTGGCACAATATCATTGCCAATAATATAATTGTTAAGAGCTCATTCATTCTACCAAAATGAGTTCGGTTCATGTGTTTGGTTCAAAGTTACCAGGATCGTGGGTCGCTTTGGTACGTGGTAGGGTACGGATACGCAGTACGGTACCTCAGCCGGTACGTGGTGCGGTGGGGGTATACTTATTCGGTACGCTATTTGGGGTCTCTGTTTATTTTTATTTGGGTCGTCTTTTGTACCATATACAATTATATAAAAGTATACACTATACACTATATAAAATAAAATAAAAATGATTAATTAACCAAAAAATATTGAAAATACACTATACACTATATACAATTATATAAAACTATACACTATACACTATACACTATACACTATATATACAATACACTATATATGCTATTTGGGGTCTCTAAATTTGATGACCCGGGTCGCGAACGAACCCCATTCAGAGTCATTTGTCCCAATTCGTGGGACGTAGGGGGGTTGGCGAATTAGGCAACACTGATTTGGTTTGATGTAATTAGAATTTCTTGAAACCAAAAATTTTAAGAGACATTTTCCTAGAGAATTCATGTTTCTATATTTTGTTTGATGAAATTGGAATTTGGCTGGACATCGATTATATTTACCTTTGTTATATATATATATATATATATATATATATATATATATATATATATATATATATATATATATATATATATATATATACACTAGTAGTTAACTACAAGCCAACAAAATTCCACCAGACCAAGTAGACACTACTAGTATTTGGACCTTCAAGGTATTAGACAACATCATCACTCAAGAAAGCTTCAAGGGAAAGTCTTTTAATTAAAACAGTTAATATAATTCAGCTCAGCACCCACAACTAATCAGCTACCTACCCCCGATTCCCTAAAGCATATAAGTTACAATCGAACACATCTAGAACTCTTCTCTACTCAACAGTTAATGTAATATTAAAAATTTAGGGTCTTGTATAATATTAAAATTTTATGTTTAGATCTTCATTTCAAACGGTCATGCCAAGTCAACCGTTAGAATGAGACTCAATTCATATTCTTGGTAATATAGAGGCATAAAAGTAAATTTTCAACATTACACGGGACCCTAGAACTAAATAACCCGAACTTGTTTTTACCCGGCCATTATCGACCATAATTGCATCAATAGAATGACATACTTGCATCTTGACCTCAGGTTTTCACATTGCATTCTACAAGCTAAATCTGGTCTAGAATTGAATTCATTCTCTCTATTAAAACTTGAGCATCAGAAAAATATCCTACTTAGAATACTGCCTTCCTGAGAAAAGCCAGCCATCAGCTTGCAGATTAACTACAATCCTGACAAGAACATGCTAAAAGAGTGATACTATATAGTGCATGTCTATAGTACTGTTAAAATTAATATATACCTGCCAGCTCTTAATCCTGACTCCATTCATCGTATCCCACAACTTGCCCCTTCCATCACCACATTCTTCAAGGTCGCTACCGTGTTGTTGGCCCCTAAACTTCCGATACTAGTCACCAGGTTAACACCAAAACAATTATAACTAATCAGTAGGTGAACACGCAATATATATATATATATATATATATATATATATATATATATATATATATATATATATATATATATATATATATATATATATATATATATACACACCAAGAAATCAGGATGGATATTGGTTTGAAATAGGTCAAGATCAATTGCAAGAGTTTTTGACCTGATTTTGTGACTCGGGCTGCAAACTATGTTCATGCCCTTCACATTGAGAGATCCTGACACAACCGATACGCAGTCATCGCCCGAACCGATGACACAGTCGGTTATGATCATGTTCCTGGTGTGCGCAACATGGATCCCATCCATGTTCGGACTCCTCTCCGGTGCGCAGATGTAGAGCTTCGAAGCCGCGACGTTCATTCACTTATCGAAGGAGACATGGACCTGCTGGTTGTCCTTAAACCTCAACTTCTCCACCTTCAGGTCTTTGCATGAATAAAATGTCATTGCTTATATATTCAAGAAGAAAAAAGATCAAGAAGATTAAATTATCATGAATTGAGTACAAGAATTTGCTTATTCCACACAGAAAGGGCCTTGACCATACCGTTGGTGCTCCAGTACATTGCTGAAACAACACACAAAGTCCCTTAGCTTTGGACTTCTCGTTTAGGCTTGTTTTTTTACTTTTTAGCAACTATTTGTCTGAGAACGTATTGGACATACCTGACACTCCAAAATAGACAAGCCCGCCAAATTTTGTGTTGTATCTGCGTTGCTGTGTCCGATACGTGTAGTGTTAGTAAATGTCTCTGTAACATATCCATCAACCAATATTTTGCAGTATCGGCCAAAACTCCTACACAAAATCCACAATCACAGAAATGTCTGGAAGCCAACAGCACAAGATCTGCTTCTTAACTCTCACATAGCTTTAAAAGTCAATGACAATGTTCGCGAAAGGTCAGTCCATCATCCAGTACAATCCGGAAGGTCCCTAGAATTATTCCAAAAGGTCATCCCACTGAACCCTTCTCTCAACTCTCACGTCTTAAACAATATCGACGTGTCCCAATAGTGTCTCATTCCACTCCATCATCCAGTAGTATAACTCCAAATAAGTAAAAAAAGAAGGATTCCAAATTTGATTCCAAGAGAAGCGAACATACCACTGTTCCTCAACATCAAGTAGCAGTGATAGTAGGGTAGGACGAACACCAACAGCGTGTTCAGATAGAAAAGATCCACCTTCCAATAGATCCATCTCGTGATGCACCACCAAGAAAGAAACAGTAATAAATTTACGAAACCCTACAAAACCCTAGAAATATAAATTGATTGTTGTACTGAGTGAGTGAGTGAGTGAATGAGTGAGTGACTCACTCTTTGGAGAGGAATAGGAGGATCTCGAAGAGGACCAGCTGGAAGAGGTTGCTGAAGAAGGAAAAGGTGAGGCTGAAGAGGATCTGGACAAGGGCCCTCTTCTCCTCATACTCCTTGTACAGCCGACGATTCAGGAACCACAGCCCCGCCCAACCCAGAAGGATCAGCGACGCGCCGCCACCGTCCCTTCGTAAACCTTCATTCCCCAACTCATCGTGCTGAGGAAGGGGGAGAGAGAGAAGTAACGAGTCTTGGAGTATGAATGGGGGTGGGGGGTTTTTTCTAATTTTGGGAAAAATATTTGGGGGCAAACAAAAGAAAATCTTGCTAGAATTTTTGAGCATTCACGACATGCTCTAAAATGTGCGCCGTAAAACTATTATTTACGGTGTTCGTTCTTATGCACGCCGTAAATATAATGTCGTAAAAAGTTATTTTTCTTGTAATACTTATTTCATGGATGGGAGTCTGATCAAGTGCCCTTGTGTCAAATGTCATAATATATCATTCATAGAGGTGGATCTCGTGAGGGAGCATCTCTACAAGAAGGGTTTCGTACCGAACTACAAGGAGTGGATGGCTCAAGGAGAACCTTTGACTCCTCAATATCATTCCTCCTTCAATACGGAGGTAGAAGAGTCCACTCTGGGAGATAACATTGAATATCGACAGCGAAACCTGGCGCGTGAGTTGGTATTTGATGCGGCCGATCCAAGTTTTGATCCGGAGGATCCGAATCCTGATGCGAAAGAATTCTATGATATGTTCAAGAATGTCGATACTCCGTTATACCCGGATTGTGATTCTCATTATGTCCTGCCGGTGGTAATTAAGTTTTTTAAAGAATAGTCGCTATAAGCTTCATTAAGGTCGTTAAACGTCGCTGAATTTTTTTATTTAGTGACGTTTAGCGACGTATTTAGCGACGTTTATTTTTTTGATTTTTAGCGACGTGTATAACGTCACAAACTATTTTTATTAAAGATGTCATAAGTTGACGTCGCTGAACGTTGCTAAAATTTTAATATAGGTTTCGATTCTCCCCTTCTGTCGAAGACTTCACCCAATTTTTCAAAAATGCCCCCCTCCTCCCCCTTCTCCGGCGAAGTGCACTCTCTGGCGTCCTCCACAGCCACCTACTCCGGCGTCCCCCTCCTCCTCCTTCTCCTCCTCCTCCTCCTCTAGGTAAAACCTAACTCTCTCTCTCACACACAGATGCACATGACATGACACTAACACAGACACGGCATGCACATACACTGACACAGACACGACACAGACTGTGAGAGAGGGTGTAAACCCTAACCCTAATCCGATCTCTCTTTCTCTCTCACAGATGCATACGACATGATACTGAAACAGACATGACACACACACATACACAGACACGACACAGGCGGTCACAGAGGGTGTAAACCCTAACCCTAACCCGATCTCTCTCTCTCTCTCTCTCTCTCTCTCTCTCTCTCTCTCTCTCTCTTACACACACATGCACACACACACACACAGATGCACACGACATGACACTAACACTGACATGACACACACACACTGACACAGACACAACACAGACTGTCACGAAGGGTGTAAACCCTAACCCTATCCCTAACCCTCTCTCTCTCTCTCTCTCTCTCTGACATATGTTTAATAGTATACAATTAGTACATAACTTATACTATCATGACTTACTAACTTACAATAACTGCTACTAACTTAATATAACTGATACCAATTTAATATCAATACTAATGCTAAATGACACTAGACTAACTAGACAAACTTAGCTTACTATAACTGATGTATGATATTCTAACTTGATATCTAACTCAAATAAATAAATCTAAACTTCACCCTAGCTGATAATTACTAACTAGCATTCACTAACAATGCATCTAACTGATACATTTATCAGCCAGTGATACACACAGAGTAGTACATAAACACAGTGGACTAAAAACTAATGCCGCCACTACTGATATTCCCTATAATATATACATCAATACCTTCCTACTGAAGGCACTAACCGAAGGTCCATCTGTCAGCACCCTAATTTTTCAGAATATTTTAAAACATTTCCTCACAGTTTCTGTAATTTTTGGAATTTAAAACTAAGAGAGTTTGTGATTAAATAATTTTTAATTGATAATAATTAATATTAAAATATTATGAAAATAATATTTTATGGTGTAAAATGAAAAACCGGACATAGGATAATTTTCCGAGAATTTATTGGACTCCAGAATTATTTTTAAAGCCCTAGAAACTAAGTTGCAATTATTTAATTTAGGTGCCCTCACCCTATTGGCCATGACCAAATGGAGAGCCTACCTTGTGTTGACCGTAGTCAACATTTTCTTCCCCTCCTTTACATGAAGAAAATGAAGTCTTCATGATAGATCTTAGCCCTCTATTTTAATTGGGCTAATCTACACCCTCCATCCAATGCACCCCTCCCTATAAAACCATCACCATCTCCCTCACAACTCCCAAGCCGGCCCTAAACCCTTGGCATGGAAAACTCCTCCTCTCTCTCTCCTCCCTCCTCCATTATTTTTATTCTCCATACAAACTCTTTCTCCTCTCTCCAAACTTCTTCTTCTTCCCTTATTCTTCTTCTTCTTCTTCCTTCTTTCTCCTGGAGACCCGACCGGCCGGTCGACTGACTCGACTCCGGCCAGTCGAGCACCCCGGCGGCTCTGGCCTACTGCCGGCGGCTCCAGCACAGTGCTCCGGATGTGCAGCTCCGATCCCCGCCGGCTGGGCGCTTCTCCCCGCCGACTTCACCCGACCCCGGCGGCCCGGCCCACTTCCGGCGCCCTGAGCAGCTCCAGTCCAGCCCGCTCGAAGTGCAGCTCCGGTCCAGCCAGTCCGGTCTGTGAACTCCGGCCGCCAACCCACCCCAACTCCCCGAGCCGACTCCTCATATTCCCATGTGCTCGCCCAAGCTTCCATCACCCCTACCATCGTCATCTCCTCATACCTGTGTCACCATTGCCTCCAGCCACCCATGACCTTCTGGACGTCGACAACATCGTCACCCCACCTTTCCCACCATGATCGCGTCCAGTTCGCATCTCCGTGTCCACCCCTCTAGCTGTCTCACCCGTAGCTACACCTCTGTTGTCGACTCTAAGTCCCACCGTCGGTCGTTGAGCCACTGTGCTCACCGATCGAAGCTCGACACCGGTGCACTGCCTGACCTGTGCTCCAGAGAACGTCGATGCCGCGCGTGCTTCCAGAGACCCAGAAGCCCACCTGCACAGATCTAACGATGTGTGCCACTTTCGCACCAGTCGAGCGATCATGACTGTAGTTTGGCTCATGGAGTAGCAAACGATTACCAAGAAATCCCTACACAAGTCCATCTCCACTCTTCCTTAGTTATTTAAGGAATAAAGAGAAGCAGAAGGAATAAAGAGAAGGGAATATAATAACAAAGAAGCAAGGAAGTGAACAAGTAATGAACAAAAGAAGAACATGAACCATTAAAGTACTGTGCACGTGGAAGGGGCTCCAGTGCATAATTCTTAAAAAAGGTAATTTCCTATCCAACCCCCTCTTCTTTCTTCAATTGCAACATGATCATCCCTCCTTGCTAAAGGTAAAAATTTGTATTAATAGAATATGTTGATTTATAGAATTTATATTAATAGAATAAATTTATGAATAATCTATAATAGCAATATATTTTAAGATTTTTCTTTTTCTAGTATATATTATGTTCAAAATAAAATACGGATAAAATTGTAGTATATTTATAGAGAGAATCTATGTAGTAGCTATATAACTATATTGCTAATAGAATTTAATGGTAAAATAACCATAGTTAATTAGTATCCTTTTCATTAATATAAATTAGGCTCCTTGTATCATCTTAGGTTGGGAAGCGCATGGCTTTTGCTTGTCAATTGTCCTACCCGAATCCACAGAAGATTAAGCTTTTGGAGGAGTACCTGTAGGATCCACTGATACAGGGACAGTTGTTGGTAGTCCAACATCAGGCAAGTGTACCTTGCCAAACTTTGCAGTCTTTATATACATTTTTCTTGCTTTATTATATTTCTGTGCATGCTCAACCTAGGACCGTGTGACGTACTTAGCGTCCGATTATCAGTCGGGTGCCAACACTGTACGCAGTGTTGGGTACTGTCATTTAGAGATGGACTTTCGCGACACTTGTTATTCTCGTACTTGTCTTATCAAGTACCATATGACCCAGGACACTTGACACTATTCATGAGGCAGGATATTCCCGAGATATTCGTGGTGATTCTGTATAGGATACAGGACTTGACAGATATACTATATGCTTAGATACCTATGACTTGTTGCATTAGTGATGATCCCGCTTGACATGGACATGAGACGTTATGGTCATGATATGCATGGTTACATGGGGAGGGGAGAGACCCACAGGCTACAGGCTGTTTCATATATATATACTACTACTATTGTGAGGCCGTAGACTCTCGTAGCAGAGCTAGGCACATTACTTGTTATTAACACTACCGGCTCCCCGACACAGAGCTTGTAGTGACTCAGCCTGAGTACTCGTACTGCTCTCACTTGCATTTACACTTAGATGGTTACTTATTTGCCCTATTTATTTTATTATCTGTTGTACTGCATTTATTTTGGCATGAGCTTTCTTGTACCTTGCTATGTCCCCTGAGGACCTGGATCCGGATTATGTCCCTAGGATTTGAGGACGAGATCTATCCCGAGATATACGGGACCGGAGCAAGAGCTGATCCAGGAGCTGTACCGCCATCCGAGGACGAGGTGTTAGCCGAAGACTTCTCCTGAGCATCCATGTTCATGCTCAGTATTTATTTACTTATTTCAGTCATTTATTTTTGGTCTGTTGAACCATTGTAACAGATGTTTAACGGGTTGATACCCGAAGTACTTTGTTGAGACTGATTGATGATTTACATTTCTTTATTTACTCTGTGGATCATATTTTATATCTTGTGTGGATGAGATTAGTTGTGCCATGAATATCGTAGACTTGTTATTTTACAGCTTAAGTATGCCCTGATGGATCCATTAAATTGGGTTTGTCCATTGGTGCGTACTGCTGGCCATTGCCACGTATCTAGTCCCTCGGTATTTTGGGACTGGGGCGTGACACCATCAGTGTACTACTGATACCAAACTAGGCTGACATCAAGCCCTTAGTTGTAGTGTGATCAACTCGAGTGAATATTACTCACAACTTATACCTATATCCATTCCTCACCTACACACAACCACAGTTGATACACATAAGATACACAGAGATTCCCCCAATCTTTTAATGTCTGTTGTGATACTCAAGTTTAAAATGTAACTTCAAATTGCTGCTGCCTAATGTCGCACCCTGCTTTGTACGATGGCGTGTACAGACCTTGTAAAGTCTGCCGCAACACTCATGTGCACATCAAATATGCATTGTCGGGTCTGTGCAGATAGTGTGTGCAACAGCCTCTTCCCATCTCACTGCTCACTGTGTTGCTCCCCAAATCTGCTGTCAACATGACATATACTCCTATGGACATGCACTCCCCTATAACCAGATGACTAATACTTAAAGTAGTGCACAAACCCTAACCCTAACCTTAACCCAAATCTGCTTAGTTGACACTGATATACTATAATATAAGTATCCAGAATACAGAGTTGAATGAAGAAGTATCAGTTCTAGGACTAGGTGTATCAGTGCATGTACTATATTCCTGAGTATTCTTATGTGTGTGTAGATGAGTAGGTATATAACATAATTGGGTATACATGTGTATATATGCTAGGACTAGGAGTATCAGTACATGTACTGTATTTAACGATGAGTATATACTTGAACGATGTCTATTCATTTTTGCAGAAGTATCTAGAAATGGATATGAATTACTATATATTTCATCTTTCGTGGATGTACAACCGTCATCCTGATGACATATACGGTGTGAAGGATGAATTCATTAGGGTGTACAGCAGTTCCTACAGTTCGTCAAGGCGTTCCCTCAGTACATGGACGGTACCAAAATTAAGTATCTGTGTGTGAGATATCGTAAATTAAAATATCATCCAGAAGTGGAAGTCGTATATCATTTGTACTCGAAGGATTTCATGCCGAATTACTATTAGTGGACCGTGTACGGAGAACTTGTATCTTTAGCATCAGAGTCGGAGCCTTATGTGGAGCTGTGGTGTTGATCTCTACAAGGCAACTGGAAGATAAAAGTATGTCGGTGCAAAGAAGCCTACCGATTCGATGCACTACTTGCCTTTGACATCGCGGTTGCAGAGGTTGTTTATGGTGAAGGAGACTGTAGAAAATATGAGTTGGCACAGGCAAAAACAGATCGAAGGAGTATTGGATAATCCATCCGATGGAGAATCATGGAAGCACTTTGATCGAGAGTATCCAGATTTTGCTTCGGATCCGCATAATGTCGGATTGGGTCTCTCCTCCGACGGTTTTAACCCATTGGGACTTTCGGGCTCCCAGTATTCGTATTGGCCTGTGATCGTCACTCTGTACAATCTACTGCCTTTGATGTGCATGAAGACTCTGCATATGTTCCTAATCGTTATTATCCTGGGTCCGAACAATCCGAAGAGGAACATCGATGTATATTTACAGCCTTTGATAGATGAGTTGAATCAGCTGTGGAAAGTAGGTGCCAACACGTACGATATTTCTAGAAAGCAGAATTTTTAGATGAGGGCATCACTTATGTGGACCATCAACGACTTTTCGGTCTATAGAATGTTATCGGGATGGAGCACTCATGGTCGTCTCTCATGTCCATATTGCATTGACCGCACTAAGGCTTTCGGTTTGAAACACGGAGGCAAACCGTGCTTCTTTGATTATCATCGATAATTTTTGTTGAAGAATCATCCGTACCGGAGAAACATGAATGATTTTCGTTCGGGCATTGTGTAGAAGGTCAATCCACCGCCAAGGTGGCCCAGATATACGATATGGGAAGAGGTAAAAGATTTACCAAGTGCTATCGAAGAGCCTGCTAAGGGGTACAAGTGTGACGGATTTGGTTACACCCATAACTGGACGAAGAGGAGTATATTCTGGAATATGCCATATTGGAGCACCAATCTGATCAGACTAACCTTAATGTCATTCATCGAGAAGAATGTGTTTGATAACATATACTATAATGGAGGTAAAGGGGAAGATGAAAGACAATCCGAAGGCCAGGTTGAACTTAGAAGAAATATATATACGTCATGCGTTGCATTTGATAGAGGAGGGAAATGGAAAGTTAAAGCAGTCTAAGTCAATTTTCTCACTGGAGAAGGACGATAAAGGGAGACTTTGTAGGTGGATTTAGGGTCTAAAATTTCTAGACGGGTATGTGTCAAACTTGAGAAGATGCGTCGACCTCAAGGAGAACAAACTGGCGGGTATGAAGAGCCACGATTGTCACGTATTCATGGAGAGGTTAATTTTGATTGCATTTCGAAATTTCTTACCGCAGGTCGTTTGAGATCCATTGACAGAGCTCAGTATATTCTTCGGAGATCTTTATTCTACTAAGTTGCTCGTCGATCGTCTAGAAAAGCAAGAGAAGGACATTGTGGTAGCACTGTACAAGCTCGAGAAGGTGTTTCCTCCTGGATTCTTTGACTATATGGAGCATTTGTCAATTCATCTTTCCTATGAGGCACGTGTTGGTGGTCCTGTCGGTTATCGGTGGATGTACCCCTTCGAGCGGCATCTGAATCATCTAAAGAGAAAGATAAAAAATATGCCACAGGTTGAGAGCTCTATTTGTGAAACTTATGTTCTCGAGGAGATTACAAACTTTTGCTCGACGTATTTCAAATCTCATGTTGCTACTAATAGAACGAGAGCTCCGAGAAACGACGACAGGTATCAGGAATCTAATGATGCAATACTGAAAGTATTCAATGCGTCCGGAAAGCTTTCGGAGAAAATAAAGAAGAGATATTTGAATGACGACGAGCTAAGGGCTGCTCAATTGTATATATTACTCAATTGCGATGAGGATGAAGTGGAGAAGCTATAGGGGTAAGTAATTAATACGTCCACGTTTACGTCATCTCAATGTAATAGTATAAGCTACTATTATGCTACTAATCAGCGGTTGCTTCGTTGTTTTTCAGCACATATAATGATGAGCTGAGGTCGATTAGACCCTACTGTAAGCCCCCTGATTTTCAGGAATTTTTAATTTGGGTTTTTCATAATTTTTCTGGAATTTTTCTGTAGTTAAAATCTAGGCATTTGGTAATTAAATAATTTTTAAATATTGTTAATTAATATTAAAATATTATAGAAATAATATTTTATGGTGTAAAATGGAAAACCGGACATGGGGTAATTTTTTGTGAATTTATTGGACTTCGGAAGCATTTTAAAGCCCTAAAAACTATTAAATAAATAAACCAATTAAACCCTGAGATAAACCGGGTTTATTTGAAATAAACCAAACCAACCCAGACCCGGTTCAGTTGAACCGAACCCAACCTTATTGGGTCAGGTCGGATCTAAACCCCACCGGAAACCCGACAACCCGTACCCGTACCTAAACACTACGCGGGTCGGGCCGGATTCATGTGAACCCGACCCGCGGACCCGAACCCAAACCCATGCCTGAACCCTAATCCCAATTCTCATCGGGATTACTGTAACGGCTATAAAGAGCCTCGAATTTCGTGCCCAGCCGCCGAAACCCTAACTCAGCCCCGCCGTCGCCTCCCTTCCCTGTCTTCCTCCGCCACGAAGACCTCGTCGGAGTAGCATTCCCTCTGCTGCACCCTGCCTCAACCCGCCGCTGCATCGATATCGACCTCCCTTTTCTTCTCCGGCCACGACCCCGCCGAAGACTCCGCCCTCTCTCCCTTCCTCTCTTCGCCACCTTCCCTCTCCCCCTCGGCCCGCGTCCCTTGGCCCCGCTCCCCTCGACCTCAGCCGTCCCCACTGCCATAACCCTAAAGCCCTCTCTTCTCCGGCCAAATCCCCCCCGCCGGAGCCCTAGCCTCCGCCACCTCCCTCACCCGCTGCCCAGCTCCGCCGATGACGTCGCCCCCGCCCCGCCAGCCTCCTCCGACCAGAACCTACGTCGGCCACGCCTCCCTCTCTTCCTCCTTCCTCCTCCAGCAACCAGCAGCCCCGCAACAGCCGGCCGCCCGTCCCCCGCCCGCTCCGGCGCGCCGCTGCCTCCGGCCAGTGCCTCTCCACCGCCCCCAGCCTTCCTCCGGCCTGCCTCCGACCGCTGCAGCTCGAGCAGAAGCCCCAAACCCTAACCCTAGGGTGAGCAGCACCCGGACATGACTCACTGTGTCGTGTCGACACGGACATAACTCGGACACGCAAATTCTTAGTTTCTGGAGCCCTGTTCAGGTAACCCGTTCTCTCTCCTCATGATTCCGTTTTCGATTCCGTCAGTTGTGTCGCGTAGACTGTGTAACCCTCTCGATGCCCGTGCAACTCGCTCGGTGCGTCGCGTCATATGGTGATCGCGAACCGCGATCCAAAAACAGGAAAACCAATACCCCGTTTTACCCCGGAACTGAGTGCGCCCAACCAAACGGGACGACTTGGTCGCACGCGGTCTTTACTGAAATGTGCGTGACGTTGATACGGACGTGCGAGATTTCGCAGAAGTCGATTCGGATGTGCGTGCACACCGGAATCAACGCGTATCCGCTGACAACGCCCTGTATCCACCTATTCTGGAACGTATCGTAACTTTGTGTACACATGTCGGATCGAGACGAAACTTGCGCCATCGGATTCGTAGCAATACGCTGGTCCTGTGACCCAAGTTTGGTTCGATTCTGAGAACGTTGACAAAATCGCGTATCGTGGGCCCCACAAGCTCCACTTGACGGACGATTTTGTGATCGGCTCATCAGAATCCAATTCTGGAAGTTCTGTTGGGTTCGTATCATCGTTTCTGACCTGTTGACACTATGTTTAACGAATTTGGAGACCTTTGACCCTGACACATTTTTCGGTGCAAAGCGGCCCACATGTGGACCCCGCTTTGACCAGAAACTGTTATTTTGCCCTTGTATCCAAATTGGACTCAAGGACAGGCGTTTCTAGCTATTTGATATTTTTTGAATCTAATGCTAATATTTATTTCAGCAACCGGAGTAGTACCTGCAGATCACACTGAGACCAGAGCTACAGTTGGAGCCAGGACCCCAGGCAAGTATACCTTGCCAAATCCTGCAGTTTTGCTACTTATTTCCTTGACATATTTATACATTATCGTGCAAGATAACTTGCCAACTCTTGTACATTATTTGCATGTTTTCCTTTTCATATATTATTTTCTTATCGTATATAGTTTCTTGATGCTCTTTTTTCATATTTGATTTATTCCTGCTGCTCTAGTCTTATTCTCTCGTTTTACGTGCATTTACATTGTTTGCTCTTTTCCATGGATAACTATTTGTTCCATAGACATATTGTGATGGTATATGTTTACTCTACGTTTCCTTGAGTTGACTCGATTGGTTTCTTTAGTTCCTAGGTGATCGTTATTAGGCACTGACTACACTTGAGCATTCTCGATTGTGAGTACCCATTGTGCTGCAATAGAGACTTGTTCATTTGACTACCTCATTCGTGAGCTCCCATTGGGCTACGAAAGAGCCAAACTATAGATTGGGAGTCCCCATTGGCCTACTTTCTATAGGACCGTGATCTCCCATTGAGTTGCGGTATCCCCAATTTGCTAGTAGTCATGTTTGATAGCACCATCGGCACGCCACCATCTTAGATGTAGTAATTTCTTGTGTCTTATATGCTTCTCTTGTGTTCAATATCTTGTCTATCTTGCATGTTCATTTACTGTATTTTGGCTCGTATTCTTTTGTATCTTGTTACGTCCCTCTGAGGACCTGGTTTTGTTCTCCAGATTTAGCAGACGAGGAGCACCCGCAACTTTACGGACCGACACCAGACGAGGGTACGATACCAGTTGATGGCCCTGCTTATACTTAGTTACTTTCTAGCATATTTTAGTTATATTTCCTTGTCTCTACTTTTCCATTTATCGGTAGTGGATTTGTCTCCACCCGACTTAGTATTATTTCTTGCTGGATATTCGACAGTATCTTTACTTTCAGCATTTATTCCAGTTTGCTATTTAGTTCATATACTGTTCTGTTATGGATGAGATTAGTATAGACTATGACTGGTATCATTGGACCTACTTATTGTTATATTACAGCTTAAGCATGCCCCGATGGATCCATTAAATTGGGTTTGTCCATCGGTGTGTGCTGCTGGCCATTGCCACGTGTCTAGTCCCTCGGTATTTTGGGACTGGGGCGTGATATGGTTTTTGTGGTGGCCCATGCAGGTCAACGACTAAATTGTTCGGTTTCAACTTAGGAACCGAGCAAGCCTGCAATAAGAATAGGATAAGTTTTTAGGATCTCATCCACTTGCTTGAAACGTTCTTGATATCTATATCGGATTCAAATTTAATTCTTAACTTGCATCTTGCCTTGATTCCTGTGTGTATCTTATTGTTTATTTTGATACAGAGCAATGGATTCACAAGCACGCGACGAGACTCCCACAGGAACACCACAAGTTGCAGATGTCACCTATGACGATGAAGTGACACCAGTTGATGGAGGCCAACCAGAACAACAAAACAGTCAAGATACCTCAAGAGATCGGCAAGACGATATTCCACCTCCGCCGCAGTTCACACTACCAATGGCTGTATTCCCACAAGGGCAAGCTATGGACGGGCAACAGATGTTTCAAATAATTTACGCAATGATGCAAGCTCAACAGCGGATTCAACAAGAGACTTTGAGTTGCAGCCTAGCACTTGTACTGGAGCAGGTGAATCTACCAACTCGACGATAACCGACGGGCTCTATTACCGATTTCCGCCAGCTGAAGCCCCATACCTTCTCAGGCAAGGAGGAGCCCACAGAAGTTCATGAGTGGATCACCAACACACAACACCAGTTGGAAGCAGCTGAGCTTCCCAGAGAACGTTGGATGACTGCCGTTAGAATGCAGTTGACGGATAATGCACATCAATGGTGGCTATCTGAGGAGACACGACTCAGACCAGACCGAGTCACTTGGGAAGAGTTTTCTAGACTCTTTCAGGAGATGTACATTCCGGCTATCGCTCGATCAGAACTTTGGGACAAGTTTAATCACCTCACTCAAGACAGTATGACAGTAGAAGAATACAATACGGAATTCATTCGTTTGAGCCGCTTCGCCCCAACCTTGATTCCGACAAAAGAAGAGAAGGCTGAGAAGTTCTTCGACGGACTAAACATTGAGCTACAGAAACTAATTGGATCCGTTGCACCAACATCTTACCCGGACGTCCTTGCTGCAGCCCAACGCATGGAGCGCGTCACCAGAAGAGAGACCAATCTGAAGCGATCGTCCACATCAGCACAAGCCGGAGCACCACGGGAAGAAGTTACAAAAAGACCTCACATGCACCAGCCACCAGAAGCATCTCCACAGGCACTACCTATCTGTCCATATTGTTGCAGGCAAGGCCATATTGAGGACGATTGTAGACGCAAAAGGAGATTATATTTAGCTTGCGGATCTAGTCAGCATTTATTGAGGGAATGCCCTAAGCGTCGAGAAAGAGCACCAACGGTTAACCAACAAGCTCTACCAGCACCAGGAGGGTATCAACCAAGGCCACCCTTGGCACCTCGAGCAACACTCTTCCAGCAGGCTCAACAGCAGGAGAGGAATCAACTGCAAGGACGTGAACAAGCTCCAGCGATGACTTTGGAAGACGCGCAGACCCATGGAGTAGCTAATGCGCACAATTTTTCGTAGTTATCTGTTTATAGATTTGTTTTATCTCGTGCCTATTGGTTCGTGACCTCAGCCTTAACCTATGTAATTTTGAACTTGCTAATAATTGATAACTTAGTATGTTTTTACAAATGATAATCTAGTTTTTCTGAACTGTAGTCTTCTAGATCCCTTTTATACGGGAGATTGCATAACTTTTAATGCTTAGGAAAATAATTTTTTCTTTGTATTATTCTTACACCCTCAACCTTGATTTTTCTTAATCGTGATGTGCTTCGAATAATGTTTGCAACTGTGTCATCTCTGTTGACCGATTATTCTTTGATTGCGAGGACGCAATCCTCTTAAGGGGGGTAGATTGTAAGCCCCCTGATTTTCAGGAATTTTTAATCTGGGTTTTTCACAATTTTTCTGGAATTTCCTGGAATTTTTCTGTAGTTAAAACCTAGGCATTTGGTAATTAAATAATTTTTAAATGCTGTTAATTAATATTAAAATATTATAAAAATAATATTTTATGGTGTAAAATAGAAAACCGGACATGGAGTAATTTTCTGTGAATTTATTGGACTCCGAAAGTATTTTAAAGCCCTAAAAACTATTAAATAAATAAACCAATTAAATCCTGAGATAAACCGAGTTTATTTGAAATAAACAAAACCAACCCAGACCCGGTTCAGTTGAACCGAACCCAACCTTATTGGGTCGGGTCGGATCTAAACCCGACCCAAAACCCGACAACCCGTACCCGCACCTAAACACTACGCGGGTCGGGCCGGATTCATGTGAACCCGACCCGCGAACCCAAACCCAAACCCATGCCTGAACCCTAATCCCAATTCTCATCGGGATTACTTTAGCGGCTATAAAGAGCCTCGAATTCAGTGCCCAGCCGCCGAAACCCTAACTCAGTCCCGCCGTCGCCTCCCTTCCCTGTCTTCCTCCGCCACGAAGACCTCGCCGGAGTAGCATTCCCTCTGCTGCACCCTGCCTCAGCTCGCCGCTGCATCGAGATCGACCTCCCCTTTCTTCTCCGGCCACGACCCCGCCGACGACTCTGCCCTCTCTCCCTTCCTCTCTCCGCCACCTTTCCTCTCCCCCTCGGCCCGCATCCCTTGGCCCCGCTCCCCTCGACCTCAGCTGTCCCCGCTACCATAACCCTAAAGCCCTCTCTTCTCCGGCCAAATCCCCCCCGCCGGTGCCCTAGCCTCCGCCACCACCCTCACCCGCTGCCTAGCTTCGCCGACGACGTCGCCCCCCGCCCCGCCAGCCTCCTCCGGCCAGAACCGACGCCGGCCATGCCTCCCTCTCTTCCTCCTTCCTCCTCAAGCAGCCAGCAGCCCCGCAGCAGCCGGCCGCCCGTCCCCCGCCCGCTCCGGCGTGCCGCCGCCTCCGGCCAGTGCCTCCCGCGCCGCCCCCGGCCTCCCTTCGGCCCGCCTCTGGCCGCCGCAGCTCGAGCAGAAGCCCCAAACCCTAACCCTATGGTGAGCAGCACCCGAACACGACTCACTGTGTCGTGTCGACTCGGACACGTAAATTCTTAGTTTCTGGAGCCCTGTTCAGGTAACCCGTTCTCTCTCCTCATGATTCCGTTTTCGATTCTGTCAGTTGTGTCACGTAGACTGTGTAACCCTCTCGATGTCCGTGCAACTCGCTCGGTGAGTCGCGTCATGTGGTGATCGCGAACCGCGATCCAAAAACAGAAAAACTAACACCCCGTTTTACCCCAGAACTGAGTGCGCCCCACCAAACGGGACGACTTGGTCGCACGCGGTCTTTACAGAAATATGCGTGACGTTGATACGGACGTGCGGAATTTCGCAGAAGTCGATTCGGATGTGCGTGCACACCGGAATCAACGCGTATCCGCTGACAACGCCCTGTATCCACCTATTCTGGAACGTATCGTAACTTTGTGTACACACGTCGGATCGAGACGAAACTTGCGCCATCGGATTCGTAGCAATACGCTGGTCCTGTGACCCAAGTTTGGTTCGATTCTGAGAACGTTGACAAAATCGCGTATCGTGGGCCCCACAAGCTCCACTTGACGGACGATTTTGTGATCGGCTCATCAGAATCCAATTCTGGAAGTTCCGTTGGGTTCGTATCATCATTCCTGACCTGTTGACACTAAGTTTGACAAATTTGGAGACCTTTGACCCTGACACATTTTTCGGTGCAAAGCGGCCCACGTGTGGACCCCGCTTTGACCAGAAACTGTCATTTTGCCCTTGTATCCAAATTGGACTCAAGGACAGGCGTTTCTAGCTATTTGATATTTTCTGAATCTAATGGTAATGTTTATTTCAGCAATCAGAGTAGTACCTGCAGATCACACTGAGACCAGAGCTACAGTTGGAGCCAGGACCCCTGGCAAGTATACCTTGACAAATCCTGCAGTTTTGCTACTTATTTCCTTGACATATTTATACATTATCGTGCAAGATAACTTGCCAACTCTTATACATTATTTGTATGCTTTCCTTTTCAGATATTATTTTCTTATCGTATATAGTTTCTTGATGCTCTTTTTTCATATTTGATTTATTCCTGCTGCTCTAGTCTTATTCTCTTGTTTTACTTGCATTTACATTATTTGCTCTTTTCCATGGATCACTATTTGTTCCATAGACATATTGTGTTGGTATATGTTTACTCTATGTTTCCTTGAGTTGACTCGATTGGTTTCTTTAGTTCCTAGATGATCGTTATTAGGCACTGACTACACTTGAGCATTCTCGATTGTGAGTACCCATTGTGCTGCGATAGAGACCTGTTCATTTGACTACCTCATTCGTGAGCTCCCATTGGGCTACGAAAGAGCCAAACTATAGATTGGGAGTCCCCATTGGCCTACTTTCTATAGGACCGTGATCTCCCATTGAGTTGCGGTTACCCCAATTTGCTAGTAGTTATGTTTGATAGCACCATCGGCACGCCACCATCTTAGATGTAGTGATTTCTTGTGTCTTATATGCTTCTCTTGTGTTCAATCTCTTGTCTATCTGGCATGTTCATTTACTGTATTTTGGATCGTATTCTTTTGTATCTTGTTACGTCCCTCTGAGGACCTGGTTTTGTTCTCCAGATTTAGCAGACGAGGAGCACCCACAACTTTACGGACCTACACCAGACGAGGGTACGATACCAGTTGATGGCCCTGCTTATACTTAGTTACTTTCTAGCATGTTTTAGTTATATTTTCTTGTCTCTACTTTTCCATTTATCGGTAGTGGATTTGTCTCCACCCGACTTAGTATTATTTTTTCCTGGATATTCGACAGTATCTTTACTTTCAGCATTTATTCCAGTTTACTATTTAGTTCATATACTGTTCTGTTGTGGATGAGATTAGTATAGACTGTGACTGGTATCATTGGACCTACTTATTGTTATATTACAGCTTAAGCATGCCCCGATGGATCTATTAAATTGGGTTTGTCCATCGGTGTGTGCTGCTGGCCATTGCCACGTGTCTAGTCCCTCGGTATTTTGGGACTGGGGCGTGACACCTACATAACAGACGAAAAAGTAGAACAAGAAATATGACGCCATTTTCCTTCTTGGTTGAGCTCATATGTAAGGAGCTTGATAATTACTTTTTCTGTATGCACTTGCACAATAAATAACTTACTATCGCTACATTGGTATTTAGGTCAATCGTCTAATAACACCCAAGACTGAATCTATTAGAACTCTAACCAAGGACCAATTATTGTCATCAAAATATGGCCAAGTCACTATGTGAAGGGGTTTAGGTTCAAGTCAACAAATGCTCCGATCAGAGACAGCTTTCTGGATCTTGATTCCACCAAAAACAGTTATTTGTGTATCAAATCTTCGAACTACAAAGATGTCGATCCAGGCAATGATTTCTTTAGCATCTTACGAGAGATTGTGGAGTTGATATATAATTATGGCACATAACCTGCTAAGATCGTGCTATTCAAGTGTGAATGGTTCGATCCGATTCAAGATCAAGGTTGGAAAATTGATAAGCACTGTCTTGTGGATATAAACTACAAGCGTAGATATCAAGGCTACGAACCATTTGTCCTATCAAGTCAGGCTCAGCTCGTGTACTTCACAACTTATCCTAGACGTGGGACAGCGAGGTTGGATTGGTGGGCAGTATGCAAGACTAAAGCTAGAAATACCTTTGACGTTGACGAAATAGCTTATCAGGAGGACGAGCTACATCTTGTAACAAATATTGTAGATGTGGACTCAACGGAAGTTACTTATTATACGACTAATAACGTATAAGAGGTAGTTCATGATATTTTCTGTCGTTACCGCCAAGCTGATCCGTAATGCTCTGAATGACCAGAAGGCTCGTGATCGCGCAGGAAAACCGATCCAAGGTTGGATCATACCTGAGCAGTGGACTGCGATAAGGGCTAGATTCGATGATCCGAGGTACCAGAAAAGGTCTGAGAAGGCCAAGGCGGCTTGACAGAAGGTAGCAAAGTGGTGTGGTGGTTCGATTCCGATGACGGAACATTTTCGTCGTTTGGTATTTTTTTATTTCTGATATATTATTTTAATGCAAGTACGATAAAATGGTAGTATGATAAAATATTTAATTTTAGTACTAAATAATATATTTTTAACAAGTACAGAGGGATGAGGATGCAAACATGGTAACCGTCTTCCTGGCCACCCATCGAAAGGGCGGGAATCTCGTTGATGAGAGGGCCTCACAGACCTATGTAAATATTACTTTACTTTGTGTTAATTTTAATATAACTTAGACAATTATCGAGTATCCAAACTTTTTTAGGCCGAGTATCTTAGGCTGTGTGAGCGGGCGACTGCTAGTGCACCTACAGCGGGAGAGGCTGGTACTTCCTCGCAGCCCTCTCCAGCTCCGTCGGCGGACGAGCTGTGCGTGACCGCCGCTGGTGGTCTCTAGAGTTGTACGTACTACAGTACAGGATCCTATGGCGCCCTTGTTGCGACGTAGTCATCTAGGGCCTCCACAGCAAGTGCATATTCCCCACAGCCCTCGCAGTCGTCGGCCTGAGTCCAGGAGACCGTTGACCATCAGATTGCGTCTCTCCATGACGACTTGCTGCGAAGGATAGAGGAGCAGCCCCTGCCCCAACCGTAGGCAGACGATGCGACGCTCATCGCACGATTTGATATGACCGAGCGCAGCATCATAGAGCTCCAAGATATGACAGCTGATCTTAGAGCATCGACAGAGCGCAGCATGATGGAGCTGCAGGTATCACAGCTGTCCATGAGCGAGAGGCTGACGATGATGCAGGATTTAATAGTTTATAGCAGTACAAGGCTGTTATCTACCATGGATTTATACAACCATCGACTAGCAGAGTTGGAGCAGATACGTCCTCCTGGTGCGCCTTCATCGACACAGACCCCACCGATGTCACTTCCTTCTCCATCGACATCGGTGTCAATTTTACGGGAGCAGTATGATCTGTTCTTATCCCTAATGTGCGCCGGTGGTCATCCTCCTACAGATCCGTAGAAGTCCTAGTTAGGATAGTTTATTGATTGTTTGTGTTTCAGACCTATGATATTTGGTCATTTATGAATATTCTTTATTTTTGAGGCTTTTAGACTTTATTTCTTGTATTCTTTACGACGAGGCTTTCAGACTCAGTTGTGTGGATATTTGTTGTATTATTTATGACGAGATTTTCTCGTGACTCGGTTTGTAATCTCAATGTTTTATTTTTATTTTTCAAATTTTACTATATTATTCATATTAAATATATGTTAATATATCGATACTGAGTGTTCAACCGAAGGGGTCGGCGAACCCAACAAATTCAACGGAGGGTTATTTCGGGTCTATTTGTACAAATAGTGAATTCATAAACTTCAGGAATAATGGTTTGGAAATAATTCAATATTCATTTTTTTATTTTTTTATTGTATCTTTAGCGACGTTTACAGCGACGTTTTGCGACGTTTATATAAGTTGCTATAAAAGTCGTTATACACGTCGCTATCCACGTCGCTATAATATCGTTATACACGTCGCTGACCGTCACAAATCTGCTGACATGGCAGGATTGCCAGGCCAATATAACGTCGCTAAATGAGTCGCTCAATGTCGCTAAAAAGAAAAAGCTTAGCGACATATAGCGACAAACAGCACGTCGCTAACTTAGCAATGTTGCGTCGCTAAATGTCGCTAATATAATGACGCATTTACGTCGCTAGAAAATGGCAGTATAGAGACGTTTTACGACGGTTTTCTGGTCAGCGACTAGCTTAAAGGCGACTTCATTGAAACATCGCTACAGACGTCGCTAAAATTATTTAGCGACATTTTTTGGCCATTTAGCGACGTGTTTAGACGTCTCTAATTTGACTTATTCTGGTAGTGGATGAGTTAAAACATTTGTGGCAGTTCGACATTCTGACATATGATATATCGAAGGAGCAGAACTTTCAGATGAGAGCGTCACTCATGTGGACCATCAATAATTTTCTAGCATATGAGATTTTATCGGGGTAGAGTACTCATGGTACTTTATCTTTTCTGATATGTATGGGAAATAGTAAGGCATTCCGTCTCCAGAATGGTGGAAAAGTATGCATTTTTTTATTGTCACCGTCAGTTCCTTCCTACGTTGCATCCGTGGAGAAGGAACATAGATGGCTTTAGAGTAGGTAAACAAGAACTATCTCTGTCCCCATTGAGACTGACAAGAGACCAAGTTTGGAAAGAGGTAGATGGATTGCCGACTGTGATGGAAGATCTGATATCGGCCCTTCACTTTGAAGGGTTCGTACATAGACATAATTGGACGAAGCAGAGTATCTTTTGGGACTTACCTTATTGGAAGGACAATCTCATAATACACAATTTTGATATTATGTATATAAAAAAATGTATTCGACAACATCTTTAATTCGGTGATGGATATCAAGGAAAAAACAAAACATAATTTTAAAGCAAGAAAGGACATGGAAATTATTTGTAGGCGTTCAGATTTTCACCATCTCCCGGGCTTCTCGCAGCTTCTACCCTACCACTACTCCTGTGAATACTACGACTACTAGTACACCGGCTACTCCACTAGTTGCTCCTACCGGAACAAATCAATATCCAGGCCTCCTGGTGGAGCACGGAGTATATGCCCGTCGTCCAGGATTTGCAGATCCCCCTACTCTACTAGAGCGGCCAGCCAATATCGATCGTCCCGAGCTGTCGGGCGATGGAGCGACGTAAGTACTATTTGTCAATTTACACATTTATTTATTTATTTTTATTCTAATTTTATATTGTTTACTTATTACAGGTTCTTTCCGACCAAGACTGGCAATGATCTGGGGGACGTCATGCAGGAGAACTTTCATGGCCCTTATATCAACTTCAATGACATCCCGCTGGATCGACACTTCATTTGGCTGGATATGCTGCGGGTATGTATAAGATTTTTATTTAGAATAATATATAATTTTATGATTAAAAGGCTAAAAAATATTTTTCGAATTTACAGAAGAAGTAATGGTAGCCGAATCATAGAGAGTCTGTGATCCGAAAGTGCTACAAGATCATCGCAAGCAAAAGGTTCAGGGATATGATCAATGATCAGAAGGCGCTGGTGTCACATTCAGGCGATCTTTACAAGGAGTGGCGCAAGAAGGAGTTCTGGGAGAATATGAAGGAGAAGATAGACCCCGGTCTATATTGCAAAGTGCGAGAAGGCGAAAGCGTCTCGTGCTAAGGGTGGTCTCCACACGGGTGGATCCATTTCGACCATCGTACATTTTCGACGGATGATCAGTATTATAATTTTTTGCTAGATCAATTTTTAATAATTCTCATTTTTCTTATTAATTAATTACTTAATTTTTATAGAGCGAGGAGGCCATGAGAGCCGGGGGAGACCCGAAGACCATCGACTTTCCCGTAATCTTCCAGTGGACGCACAAAAGGAAGAAGGATTGGAAGCTCGTAGATGAGCGGGCAGCAAAATCATACGTAAGTTGTGTTTATAAACTTTTGTCAACAAAATTTAATTACATTCTATTTATAATTTAACTATATTTGTTTACCCTAAAAATCTTACCTTAACTTTAATATTGTTACCTATGATATCCAAAAACCTTAACTCTAAACCTAACCTGCGGAATCTAAACTTAACTCTAAACCTAACCTTAGTTATAGTAAATAAAAAGATTAATCCTAACCTACGAATCTAAAAATATTTACATAAATAAATATTGGAGACGTATGAGACATTGGAGGGTGGGGCTGAGAGTAGTACGTCGACTGAGAGAAACGATCGGTGGATACAAGCTGTCGGAAGAGGGAAAGGTGACAACGTGTACGGGACTGGATTGTTGGCATCCCAGCCGTCGGTTCTTTCTAGAGTTCTTCTGATGGATCCTCCAGCTCCATCAGAGCCCGTTCCTCCTGGTGCTATAATTTTGGAGCAGATCATGACGACTCTGTTAGAGGTACAGAGGCATGTTAGACAACTAACAGAGTCTTGTGATCCTGCAGCTCCTGCTCCTCCGGTTTCTCCTGCTACTCCAACTCATCTGATGGCTTCTCCGGCTCCTGCTTCTCCGCATGTCGTTCCTGAGGATCTACAGCAGATCATCGCTGCGGTTATGGCACAGTACATAGCTACTCGACAGCCGCCGCCGCCTCCTCCTCCACCGTCGACTTGATGTATATTTTTTTTCTTGATAATTTGAAAGTTTGTTGGATGTATTTGTGTATAACTATATATGTTTGGATTATGGTAGTGTATGATAACTTATGGCTATGCACTTATATTTAAGTTCTATTGTATTTGATGTGTTTTATTGTATTTGATGTGTTTGGATGTATTTGTGTAGAAGTGATTTGATTTTGTATAATGTTACAGGAGCATAAAGTAAGTTGTTCTATTCTGTAAAAAAATATGTTTAGCGACAGAAAACTACACTTTAGCGACGGATTAGCGATGAAAATTCGTCGCTAAATTTGTCTAGTACAAAAAAATATAATTTTTTTATACCAGACATAGTTGCTATATCTGTCACTATGTCCGTCGTCTTTACCGACGGATTAGCGACGAAAATTTCGTTGGTGAGCTTCTAAAAAAATTGGTAAAAATGAGCTCACACTTTTCGTCACCAATCCGTTGCTAATCCGTCGCCAATCCGTTGGTAATCTGTCATCAAATAAAGCGACGTAAATATTTCATCACTAATCCGTCGCTGTAATTTCGTCGCTAAGTTTGTCGCGAATCCGTCGCCATGTCGACGGATTAGCGACGAAAATATGACAGCGACACTTTAATTAGCGATGCCACATTTTTGTCTCTAATCCATCGCTATATTATAATAGCGACGAAAATAGGCATTTTAGCGACGAAAAATTCCATCACTAAAACTCTGTATTTTTGTAGTGTTTCAAGTTGTCCATTTGGTTGGCATATATAGTCAAACTAGTAAATTCTAGGTCAATAATTTGCTAAACTAGGTTTCTAGTCTATACTAGTTAATATGAATACTAAGATACCATATATATTTACTATATAGAGTTATGATATTAATATCTAGCAATACCTTAGCTAAACTTATCAACTTAGTCAATACTTAGCCCAATATCTAATACCTTATTATCTAACTAATACCTTAACTTAACCCCCCATTGATTCCCTACTGATACTCACATGAACATACCTATATTGGCTACTACACATATCCTCACCATACCCAATAATACCCATACCTGGCACATACTCCACTTGCATACGCTACTTACACCCTCAAACCACACTGATACACCATGCCCAAGCTTCCTACTAGATACTCATTAACACAAACCTAAACTAACACGAAATACTTCTTACTGGCACTACCTATTTAAGTGACACTTGATATTCATGTATCAAGTGCACTGATACTTAGAAATCTATGGTACATAAACAAACAACACAACACCTACACACTTGTGTATGTCCACACTCCCTCACTTGACACTACTTCACCTTACACTTGCTACACATTAAGATACCATATCACTCATATTTACCATCAATCTTAACACCTACTAGCATATGCAGGAAAAACACAATGTTCAAACACACTTGCTGCTATAGCTCACTGCATTCTGCAGAAAGCTGATGCCTACAAGGTGCAGCAGAACACCACACTACTACTGTCGTTACCTGCTTGCACTTGCTGTGCAGACCTCTCCCCCACCCATATTGTAGTCCAACATGAAATCTCAGGTCTGCAGGCTTTGTAAACCCTCCTCTCCAAAACATTTTTATTATATATATATATATGATTTTTTTTTATTCTTGGCCTACTCGGATCCGTTGTAGAGCCACCCAACCAACCTGAGCGATGTGGTTTCTACAACCCAGAGTACTCAACAGGAAGCCCCGTTCCGCGAAGAGGGATCTACAACCCGGATCACCCAACAGGGAACTCCAACCCCATTAAGATACCATATCACTCATATTTACCATCAATCTTAACCACCCAGCCGGCGTCCAAGGGGGGCTCGAACCTTTGTCTCCCCCACAGGAGCCCCCTGTTGTAACCACTAGGCCACAACCCTTGGACTATATATATAGAGAGGGTAAACGGAATATGAGCCATAGTGCTCATATCCTTACATGAGCCATGCACATGTGGACCAATAGGAATAGAGTGTACTAGTTCACAAGTGTGAACATGTGATGTAGGAGTCTATTTCTATTGGCTCACATATGCATGACTCATGTATGAATATGAGTGCTATGGCTCATATCCCGTTTACCCATATATATATATATATATATATATATATATATATATATATATATATATATATATATCATAGGCTCATATTTCTACATGAGTCAAGGCACATGTTGATCAATATAAATTAAGTGTACTAGTGCACATAGGTGCACATGGGATATACGAATATATTTCTATTGATCCATATGTGCATGACTTATATAGGAATATGAATATATGGCTCATATCCTTTTATATATACGGATTATGTGCTAAACCACTTGTCAACTTTCTATTGCATATTCATATATTGAATTCTTATTTGAAGTGCTGTGGCTGGACATGTGTTTATAGGTTCCTAATTGATTTGTGGGGAGAATAGCAATTCATTGCTATCATGAGCCAATTTTTGGTGCATTCCCTTGCTAACGTGAGCTAAGGAATGGAACATTTGTGAGCCACAATTGTGTGGAGTCCAGCTCAACGCATGGTACTATTCACGTACTAGCAATAGCCCTCTCAACAAGCCCTCATATCAGGGTCGTTCATCCAACCTCCTCCCATCTATATATATACATTTACACCCCACCAAACGCAAACCCTAACCCATATCAACCTTAGTAGCCGCCACCTCCTCTAATACCCGTGTCTTGCCGTAGACGAGGAACCCGACGCCAAGGGGCAGCAGTATAGGCGGCGCTATAGTCTTTTGACACACCGAGTTTTCTCCTTCTGAGAGCTCCTTCTCCTCTTTGGTAAGCCTTCGCCCGTACTTTCTTCATCTCTTTTCTCGTTGGCATTTTTGTATATATACTTTGCAGCACCTGTGTAGAAATATGTATCTAGCATGGTGTTTTGTGGAGGGAGTCTAGAAGGGAGAAAGTGATGTTCCTTATAGGTATAGAGACCGAGTAAGTGATGTTCCTGGAGTTGCTATATGCACGGCTAAATTGAACTGGGGTGGTATAGTTGTTAACAGGGATATTCATGTATAGTTGTGCAGGAAACAATGGGTGGCATATTAGGAAATATTATATGAAGAGATGAATTGAAATTAGATAGATGTATGCATGGAGGAGAACAAAGTGAATGCTAAGTAGCATTTTTCAAATGTGCACTAGGGAGTCCCCTGTTTACGACACTATGCTAGATTTAGGCCTCTATTTTTTTCAGGGAACTATGCCGATGCCATTTGGCCTACAGCCCCTGCGTCGAACGTGGTTCTCATTGCATTTACACTTAGCTGGTTCACCCTTTCATTAACTTATTACAGTATTTTGTATCATTAGTGGCATGTTATTTTTCTGTATCTTGTTACGTCCCACTGAGGAGATGGTCTACTTCCAGGTTTAGCTGGAAAGGAGTACGAGAAGATTTACGGTTTGGGATCTGACGTTGCATGAGGACGTGGAGGTGTATCCCGGAGACTATATCTGATCTTGGTACGATATCTCTTAGTTGCAGACTTCTTTCAGAGATATTCTATCTTTCTTTCAGTACCTATTCAGACTTATTTGAGTAGTGGATTTGCCTCCACCAAATTTATTTTTATTATGGATCTGTATGACTTATTCTGACTACAAGATTTCGTATTCAGACTAGTTTTATCTATTTTTTGTGGATGAGATTTAGATGCCTATGACTGTAACGTCCCGCAACCGCACGGTGCGTTATGCTGAGTCGGATTGAATGAAACAATAGCTGGTTACATTTGATTTGTTGGATTTGGAAAGAAGTATTGATTTAGTTGGTTTCATATGCAGATTGCTAGCAGAGTTCGACGGAAATCAGGTGTTCGCTCAGAGCAGTACTAAGATAGCTGGATTGGAACGATAATGCCATCTTCCTTAGTCCGATCGGTCGAATGATTTGGATAGCACGGCTTGCTCGCACGGTCATACCAGTTGAGTAGATCGTGCTTTGTATCGGACCACGGGTTCAAGGGATCGGCCGTATCGGCAGGACATGATGCTTAACGGAATCAAACTTGGTGAGTGGGCTGTCCCTTCACCTATATTCCTTCATGCTTAATAATATAGAACACACGTAAAGGCTTGAACACTCGGAGTGGAACTTGGGATCACTACACTGAGGCGTGCATAGAGTGTACGTCGTTTGCTTGGATAGGAATTGTGGCTTGAATTGGTTTTCGCGCTGGGTACTTGGAGCTAGTTGGTTGGATTGCATTTGGGGCAGTTGAAGAAATGATTGAAATTATGCTTGGACAGTTGGAATCATAAATCTTGGTTGGAACATCGGTTAATTGGGCTAGCGAGCGTGCATCCGTGCACGAGTATCACTTGGGCGCTTTGTCTTGCAAAGCGAGCAGTTGTGGTTCAAAACCGAACAATTACATCGGCGAGGGCATTGTGCCACTGTTTGGGTATTGTGCCATGGGATTGTTCAGAGCGAGGGGTGTTGCACCAATTGGAAACACTGTGTCGAGAAGCGGCATTGTGCCTATGGGATGACTTGAGATTTGGTACCTTGGGCTATATGTTGGAGAATGGTTATGGATATTTGGTTGGATTTTGGTTGAATGAGTCTAAGATCGCTTGGTGAGGCGAGAATGTTCGATCCTCTCGTCATACCTACTTGGTGTCTGCATGTCACGGACAACCTGTGTTGCATAGGGTTTCGTTTCCTCAAACGGGATAGGCTCCGGGGCACCGGGACCATTCGGCCATGGGGGAGACAAGGGTAACGCGTCTTGGGCGCGGTGCCGGTAGTTCGATACGAACCAGAGGGAGATAGCTGCCCATTGCTGGATCGGGTAGAACTGCCTATTGATTAGTCCGATCAATATCCTTTATGGTTTGGCCAGTGACTTCATATAGATAAGTGTTGGCTTGCTTTTCTTAGGTTGGTTTGTGCTTCATGTAGGCGCGACCACCTTGCCTCGGCAAGAGTGTGCACTTTGAGATTGGATTGTAAGTTGGATTTGAGGATGTATATTGAGGCTTGGTTAATGATTTGATGGTTTTTCGTGTTGCTTGGGCTTTGAGTAGGACGGTTTGCATGCTAGTATCCTTCGAGTTGGTTATATATTGCTTGTCGTTTGGCTTGAGTTAAATGTTTGCATTGCTTAAACTGCTTTACAGCTTTCCTTAACATGTCATCCCTATGCCATGAAATGAATCTAGGATTCAACTAGAAAGATCACATATAACTGTTTGTATTCACTATTTTACTTAGTGTCGGCTTAGACGAGTGGGTTACCCCGCTCACCAGAACGGCTGTGTACTAACCCACATTTGTGCACATTATTTCGGGTACGCAGGTGTAATGGCACTGCTTGGATATACGGAACATGATGTATAAACTGTAACACCTTTGTGTGTTAGAGAAAAGAGCAAGAGTATTACATCGCCTTTGTGGCATCGCCTTTGTGGCATTTCATTTGGACCCTATTAAGTGCTTTGCTGCGTATTACTCTGATGTGTGCTTGGTACACAATACTTGACTTTCGCTGCAACTTGGTCGTTTCGATGATAACTTTGATGTTTGATAACATCGCCTTGTACGAGCGCAACTCCAGGTTCGTACGGCATCACGTCCTGATGAGAACGATTGTCCTGCGGGAGAGCTGCAACATGGTGATTCACGTTCAGCGGGGACTATTGAGCTTGCGGGAGATTGGGGCGTGACATATTGGTATCAGAGCGCCTGGTTCATTTCCTCGGACTTGGTCCTTCGCTTCATCATAAACTCTAAATAGCTTCCGCGTGTCGTTTAGCTCTTGGCTCTACTCGGTGCCGCATTGGATGTTTCATGCAATAAGTCTATATAGTACTGGTTGTAGATGCATGTTGTTCTTGGTTGCATTGCTTTTGTTGGTTTTCGGTAGATCGCTTAGCCTCATTAGGCGTTGTTGCATTCGTGCAGCAAGTTGGGTGGTGTTGTTGTATTTGTGCAGCAAGTTGAGAGGGTGTTGTGTTGGCTTGGCTTGCGTTCGGGGAGTTTCTGATTGCATCACAGGATCAGTTGATTGGCAGACGAGATTGGTTATACGGCATGTTGTGAGTAGAAGCATCGGATGAGAATGGATCATTGCACGAGTTGCTCCTGTAGCGAATGTGTTGGATGGAAGTTGGATCTTTGGCTTGGTACATCACTTGGGCGCATTGGTTAAGCAGGTTTGAGTTTGGCTTGGGAATATCAAGATAATGTTGCACGAGTCGCTCGTACACAAATATAAGGAACAGTTGGGTATTGGGTTGGACTACTCAGAAGAGATTGTTGCACTGGTTGCTCGTGTAGCGAAAGTATCAGACGGTTTGAGAATAGTTGAAAGTATTGAGAATGGAATATGGCACGAGTTGCATCGCGAGATTGATAAAAAGAGTTAGATGATTCAGGCATTGGCTGAGTCTAGTGTCAGACTTAAGTTGGAAATGGCAGGATCACGAATAAGGGATGGTGCGAACAGATATCAGATCAGTGCAAAGGAATTATGATGCGAGTAGCGACTTGATTCGAAGTGGTATATAGGATACCACATAGTGAGCAAGGCATTAAAATATTTTGGATAGACATCAATGGAATTTGCTTCAACGGACTTGGGTAGCAGGAATACAAATTGGTTGGTGCACATCGGTTGAGTTAGGAAGAATAAAAAATGGAGCAAGCGATTGTTGAGTTGAGCAATCGAGAACGGACTCGTGCAAATGGAAGTATCGTTGAACTTGAGAGCATGGACAAGATCAGAACAAGCAATGGAAAGTGTGTTTGGAAATTGGAAGGGTTGAGGCAGACCAAGTATTTGAAACAGTTGAGATAGTCGGATGGAAAGCTGAATATCAGAGTTCGCTTGCACAATTTTGAAGTTCGGTGGAGCATTTATGAATGCAAAGAGAGAGTTGAGCATAAGAAATGAACAGTTGAGATACGCTTGAGCGAAGCGATTGGTAAATTGAAGGATTGCGAGCACGGACTACGATTTTGGGCAAACACATTTGAGCTGTTGGTTGAGCAATGATATATTATCAGGTTTAGAGGGACAATATGATGGATTCATACAGGCTTGAAGCATTTTTGAAATTGGCACTCGGAAAGTTGACTCAGGTTTAGCGGAAGTAAAATTTGGCGAAACGGTGCAACGATGGTAAACGAATTCTCCGGAAGACGTGATCGGATTAAGGCAACAAGTGAAGGCAATATCGGACTTGAGATTATGTTGGAACCGATGCACGTATTATTGAGAGTATATTGGACTAATCGGAACATAGGGAAAATCAAGACGGGCTAAGGAATGGAACAAGAGCAAGATTGTGGCGGACAAACTTTTGAAGATAGCGAAACGATAGAGCAACGTTGGAGCAAATCACTATATTGCCGAGCAAGTTAGACTTGCATTGTGAAGTTGGCAAACAGATAAGAATTTGGGAGCAAGTCTTGAGTTTCGAGAATCATTGCAAATGGTAGTGCGAGAAATCGAACTTGAGCAATTCAGAAATTTTGATGGATTCAGGACAAAACGACGGATTGATGGAGACGGTTTCAACGAGCGTAGTTCTCGATTTGTGGCTTGGATAGATAGTAAGACTCTAGGTGGTTAAGCGGCATTTGGTTGATAATTCGTCAGACGTAGTGCATGAAGTTCTCGGATTCAAAAGTTCATTTCGGATGGAACGGTTGGATTATGGCTCGGATTTGCAGAGGAGATATAGCTTGGTTCGTAGTAACTGTCCATCGTGATGACTTATAATTATCGAGCATAGCTTCGGGATAGCTGACCCTAGTGACTTGCTTGTCAGATCAGAGATGAATATTGTAGACCCATAGAACGACCCTTGTGGCGGCGTATTTGGGAATGCGCCGAAGGTGGATATGAGCGATGAATATTTGGAGATATGTTTGGATGTTGGATTTGAGAGACCCTTGGGATAGCCTTCAGCTGATGATGCAAGCCGGAAGACCGAAGCGGTGGTGGGAATAGTCTAGTCAACTGATGAGATTCGGAGTCGCAGATTTTTGTAGATGGCATCGCCTCTGACTCATCGTGCCCCGGAAGGGAATAACATTCATATGAATTGACGAATGTGAAACTAGCTCGTGAAGTTAAAGCAGCGGCTCATTCAGATCAAATCTTTGCGAATACTGGAAGGGACAGATTTGCCTCAGATTTACATGATGTATCAAAACTTAGTCTGGGAAGCGTGCTCGTTCAGAAGGCAAAGGTGATATCCTGTGCTTCGAGGCAGTGGAAGCAGCACGAAGAACTATTTCATGCGCAACCTAAGAATTATGGCGAGTGTGTCCACGTTGAAATCATGGTGTCACGCCCCTGTCCCAAAATATCGAGGAACTGGACACGTGGCAATGGCCAGCAGCACGCACCGATGGACAAACCCAATTTAATGGATCCATCGGGGCATACTTAAGCTGTATATAAGGTCTACAACAACAAGTCAGAACTAATCTCATCCACACAAAAGATAATAAGATCAACAGCAATAAGGAAAGTAAATCAAACATCCAGTCTCAGCAAAGTAATTCGGGAAAACAACCCGATATAAAGTCTGTTACAAATGTTCTCATAAACAGGAAATAAAGAGTTTAATTTGCCATAAAACTGAGCATGGAAGAAGCAGTTGTTCAGGAGAAGTCCCCAGCGATCACCTCGTCCTCAGGTACTGGTACTGTTCCGAGAAGTGCTTCTGTTCCGTATACCTCTGGATAAACCTCGTCTTCTAATCTTGGGGACATAATCCGGATCCAGGTCCTCAGGAGACATAGCAAGGTACAAGAAAGCTCATGCCAAAATAAATACAGTACAGCAAATAATGAAACAATAGGGTAAACTATATAACCATCTATGTGAAATGCAAGTTGAGAGCATCACTAGAACTTAGGGTGATACCACTACAAGCTCTGTGTCTGAGAGCCGATAGCGGAGTATACTATGAGTTTTACTATGTGTTTACTATGGATTTTTATATATATAATCAGCCTGTAGCCTGTGTGTCTTTTCCCACCCAATGTAACCACACGTCTCATGTCCATAACGTCTCATGTCCATGTCACGTGAGCTCATGTCTAATGCAGTGAGTCATATTATGAACTAAAAATATAATGTCTATGTGAATCATGCATCCTACACTGAATCACCATGAATATCTCAGGAAGATTTTGTATCATGATCTGTGTCAGGTGTCCTGGGTATAATGTACTTGATATGGCAAGTACGAGAATGTAAAGGGTCACGAATGTCCATCTCTAAATGACGTACACAACTCCGCGTACGGGGTTGGCACCCGACTATTAATCGGACGCTAAGTAAGTCACACGGTCCTAGGTTTAAGCATGTACATCAGTTTATAATTAAGCCCAAGTAATATGTATCAAAGACTGCAAGTTGGCAAGGTACACTTGCCTAGGTTTCCGGTTCCAATTGTGGCTCTGACTTCAGCGGGATTTGCAGGCAGTACTCCGGTTGCTGAAATAGACATCACCATCAGATCCAGAAAATATAAATCAGCTAGAAATGCTTGTCCTTGAGTCCAATTTGGACACAGGGGCAAAAATGACAATTTCAGGTCAAGGCGGGGTCCACATGTGAGCCGCTTTGCACCGAAAAATATGTCAGGGTCAAAGGTCTCCAAATCTGTCCAACTTAGTGTCAACAGGTCAGAAACGATGATACGAACCCAAAGGAACTTTCAGAATTGGATTCCGATGAGCCGATCACAAAATCGCCCGTCAAGTGGAGCCTGTGGGGCCCACGATACGCGATTTTGTCAACGTTCTCAGAATCGAACCAAACTTGGCTCGCAGGACCAGCGTATTGCTACGAGTCCGATGGCGCAAGTTTCGTCTCGATCCGAAGTGTGTACACTAAGTTACAGGGAGAACCAGAAAGGACGAATACAGGACGGTGTCCGCGGATACGCATTGATTCCGGTGTGCACGCATATCCGAATCAACTTCTGCGAAATCCCGCACGTCCGTATCGACGGTGCGCACGTATCGGTAAAGACCGCACGCGACCAAGTCATCCCGTTTGGCGGGGCGTACTCAGTTCCGGGATGAAACAGGGCATTGATTTTCCTGTTTTTTTATCGCGGTTCACGATCACCACAGGACGCGATGTACCGAGTGGATTGCACGGGCACCGAGGGGGTCATGCAGGCTACGCGATGCAACTGACGGAATCGAAAATAGGGTAGCGAGGAGAGAGATATGGATACCTGAACAGGGCTCCGGAAAATTGAATTTTCGTGTCCGTGTCGACATGAAGTGTCCAGGTGCTGCGACCTAGGGTTAGGGTTTTGAGCTCACTACTCTAGTCGTCGGAGAGTTGCTGCTGGACGGGGCATATCGCTGGAGGCTGGCGGCGAGGTAAGCGGAGGACGGCGAGGCAGAGTCGTCTGAGGCGGAGGTTGTCCGGCGCCGGGGCTGCTGCGGCAGCTGCTGCTATCGGGCTCGGGTGCTGGCCGGAGTTCAGGGAGGCGCTGGAGGAAGGCGCAGCGGGGACAGGGCTGGCCAGGGTCGGAGGAGAGCGGGCCGAAGGGCTGAAGGCAGGCACGGCGAGGTTGGAAACTAGGGTTCCGGCAGAGAGCAGCGAGGTGGCCGGAGGGTTTCGAGGGACCAGAGAAAAAAGGGGGTTAGGGCTTTTTATAGGGTGGAGCGGGAGGTGGTGCGACGACCGGTGAGGGGAGGGGAAGGGCCAGCGTCGCTGGAGCGGGCGGTTGGGGGAGACGAAACGGTGGGGAGGCGGAGCCGTCGCCGGAAACGGACGGGGAAGAGAAAGGTCGGGGAGGAGAAAGGTTCGACCGGGTCGGGTGAGGGTTCGCGGGTCGGGTCTTAACGGATCCGGCCCGATCCGATAAATGAAGGCGGGTCGGGTCTACCAGGTTTCGGGTCGCGGGTCTCGACCCGGATCCGACCCGCAGGCTGAGTTTGGGTTCAATTGAACCCGGTCCGGTTCAGTTGGTTTATTAAAAATAAACCCGATTTAATTTGGATTTTAAAATGGTTTAATATTTTAATTAGTTTTTAGGGCTTTAAAAATACTTCCGGGGTCCAATAAATTCTCGGAAAATTATCCTATGTCCAGATTTTTATTTTACACCATAAAATATTATTTTTATAATATTTTAATATTATTAAACATCAATTAAAAATCATTTAATTATTAAAATGCCTTATTTTAATTAGAAAAATTCCAAAAAATTCTAAAAAATTGTGAAAAATCCAAATTTTAAAATTCTTGAAAATCAGGGGATTTACAATCTACCCCCCTTAAGAGGATTGCGTCCTCGCAATCAAAGAATAACCGGTCAGCAGAGATGACATGGTTGCAAAAAAATTTCGAAGCACATCACGATGAAGAAAAGATCAAGGTTGAGGGTTTAAACACATAGGGAAAATTATTTCCCTAAACAAAGGAAGTTATGCAATTTCCCAAATGTAGGAAATCTAGAAAATTACAGTTTTTAGAAAACCAGGTTATCCTTTAAAATATATCGGGTTAAAACATTCTAGGTTATTTAGCAAGTTCAAAATAAATTACTAGGTTATCTATTATTAGCAAATTAAAACTGTAAGGTTAAGTCTAGGGTCACGAACCAGCAGACACGAACTAAAGCAAATCTAGAAGCAGAAAACTATAATAACTTACACGCATTAGCTACTCCATGGTTTTGCGCATCTTCCAAGGTCATCGCGAAGGCTTTCCGCGTCCTTGTGGTGGATTCCTCTGCTGCTGCTGGGCCTGTTGGAAGAGTGCTGCTTGTGGTGCCAAGGGTGGCCTCGGCTGATACCCTCCTGGTGCTGGTAGAGCTTGTTGGTTTGTCCTTGGTTCTCCTCCTCGATGTTGAGGACAATCCTTGTCTAAGTGTTGATTGGTTCCGCAAATCAAGCATAATCCCAACTTGCATCTGCAGTCCTTCTCAATATGGCCTACCTTGCCACAGTATTGACATGTAGATAATATCTACGGAGAGGCTCTGGGTTGCTGTTGTATATGAGGCCTCTTTGCAGCTTTTTCTTGAGGTGCTTTGGCTGATGTGGAAGACCGTTTCAGACCGGTCTCTCTCTTGGTGACGCGTTCCATGCGTCGGACTGCAGCGAGAACGTCCGAGTAAGAGGTAGGTACGACGGGTCCGATGAGTCTCTGCAGCTCGAAGTTTAGTCCGTCGAAGAATTTCTCAGCCTTCTCTTCTTCCGTCGGGATCAAAGTAGGGGCGAAGCGACTTAGACGAATGAACTCTGCGTTGTACTCCTCCACTATCATACTGCTCTGAGTGAGGCGATTGAACTTGTCCCGAAGTTCTGATCGAGCGATAGCCGGAATGTACATCTCCTGAAAGAGTCTGGAAAACTCTTCCCAAGTGACTCGGTCTGGTCCGAGCCGGGTCTCTTCAGATAGCCACCAGTGATGAGCATTGTCCGTCAACTGCATTCTAACGGCGGTCATCCAACGTTCTCTTGGAAGCTCAGCTGCTTCCAACTGGTGTTGTATGTTGGTGAGCCACTCATGAACTTCGGTTGGTCCTTCTTTGCCCGAAAAGGTACGGGGCTTGAGTTGACGGAAATCAGTGATAGACCCCGTTGTTGGTCGCCTAGCTTGTGGGTTCACTTGCTCCAATGCGGTTACTAGGCTGGTTCTCAAATACTCTACCTCGTGACGCTGAGTCTCCTGATAAATTTGCTGTTGGGCTTGCATCATTGCGTAGATCATTTGAAATATCTGCTGCCCGTCTATAGGTTGCCCTTGTGGAAATACGGGCATCGGTGGAACAAACTGCGGAGGCGGCGGGATGTCATCATGCCGAAACCTTGAATTTTGATGGGCTGCTTGATTGCTTTGAGAAGATTGTCCTCGGTCTTCGGGTGTCACTCCTTCATCATAAGTGACCACAGCATCCTGTGGTGTACTCAAGGGATTCTCGTCTCCGCTTCTTGGATCCATTACTCTGCATCAAAAATAAAATATAAGAAGTACACAGGATTCAAGGCAAGATGCAAGTCAAAAATTAATTCGAATACGATACAGATATTAAGAACGTTTCCAAGCAAGTGGATGAGATCCTAAAAAACTTATCCTATTTTATTGCAGGCCTATTCGGTCCCTAAGTTGAAACCGAACAATTTAGTCGTTGACCTGCATGGGCCACCACAAAAATCATGTCACGCCCCAGTCCCAAAATATCGAGGAACTGGACACGTGGCAATGGCCAGCAACACGCACCGATGGACAAACCCAATTTAATGGATCCATCGGGGCATACTTAAGCTATATATAAGGTCTACAACAATAAGTCAGAACTAATCTCATCCACACAAAAGATAATAAGATCAACAGCAATAAGGAAAGTAAATCAAACATCCAGTCTCAGCAAAGTAATTTGGGGAAACAACCCGATATAAAGTCTGTTATAAATGTTCTCATAAACAGGAAATAAAGAGTTTAATTTGCCATAAAACTGAGCATGGAAGAAGTAGTTGTTCAGGAGACGTCATCAGCGATCACCTCGTCCTCAGGTACTGGTACTGTTCTCATGTTCCGTATACCTCTGGATAAACCTCGTCTGCTAATCCTGGGGACATAATCCGGATCCAGGTCCTCAGGGGACATAGCAAGGTACAAGAAAGCTCATGCCAAAATAAATGCAGTACAGCAAATAATGAAACAATAGGGTAAACTATATAACCATCTATGTGAAATGCAAGTTGAGAGCATCACTAGAACTTAGGCTGATACCACTACAAGCTCTGTGTCTGGGAGCCGGTAGCGGAGTATACTATGAGTTTTACTATGTGTTTACTATGGATTTTTATATATATATAATCAGCCTGTAGCCTGTGTGTCACTCCCCACCAAATGTAACCACACGTCTCATGTCCATAACATCTCATGTCCATGTCACGTGAGCTCATGTCTAATGCAGTGAGTCATATTATGAACTAAAAATATAATGTCTATGTCAATCCTGCATCCTACACTGAATCACCATGAATATCTCAGGAAGATTTTGTATCATGATATGTGTCAGGTGTCCTGGGTATAATGTACTTGATATGGCAAGTACGAGAATGTAAAGGGTCACGAATGTCCATCTCTAAATGACGTACACAACTCCGCGTACGGGGTTGGCACCCGACTATTAATCGGACGCTAAGTAAGTCACACGGTCCTAGGTTTAAGCATGTACATCAGTTTATAATTAAGTCCAAGTAATATGTATCAAAGACTGCAAGTTGGCAAGGTACACTTGCCTGGATTTCCGGTTCCAATTGTGGCTCTGACTTCAGCGGGATTTACAGGCAGTACTCCAGTTGCTGAAATAGACATCACCATCAGATCTAGAAAATATAAATCAGCTAGAAATGCTTGTCCTTGAGTCCAATTTGGACACAAGGGCGAAAATGACAATTTTGGGTCAAGGCGGGGTCCACATGTGAGCCGCTTTGCACCGAAAAATGTGTCAGGGTCAAAGGTCTCCAAATATGTCTAACTTAGTGTCAACAGGTCAGGAACGATGATACGAACCCAACGGAACTTCCAGAATTTGATTCCGATGAGCCGATCACAAAATCGCCCGTCAAGTGGAGCCTTTGGGGCTCACGATACGCGATTTTGTCAACGTTCTCAGAATCGAACCAAACTTGGCTCACAGGACCAGCGTATTGCTACGAGCCCGATGGCGTAAGTTTTGTCTCGATTCGACGTGTGTACACTAATTTATAGCGAGAACCAGAAAGGACGGATACAGGACGGTGTCCGCGGATACGCATTGATTTCGGTGTGCACGCACATCCGAATCAACTTCTGAAAAATCCTGTACGTCCGTATCGACGACGCGCACGTATCGGTGAAGACCGCACGCGACCAAGTCGTCCCGTTTGGCGGGGCGTACTCAATTCCGGGATGAAACAGGGCGTTGGTTTTCCTGTTTTTGGATCGCGGTTCACGATCACCACAGGACGTGATGCACCGAGTGGGTTGCACGGGCACCGAGGGGGTCATGTAGGCTACGCGATGCAACTGACGGAATCGAAAACAAGGTAGCGAGGAGAGAGATATGGATACCTGAACAGGGCTCCGGGAAATAGAATTTTTGTGTCCGTGTCGACACGAAGTATCCGGGTGCTGCGACCTAGGGTTAGGGTTTCGAGCTCACTACTCTAGTCGCCGGATAGTTGCTGCTGGACGGGGCGTCTCGCTGGACGCTGGCGGCGAGGTAAGCGGAGGACGGCGAGGCAGGGTCGTCTGAGGCGGAGGTTGTCCGGCGCCGGGGCTGCTGCGGCAGCTGCTGCTATCGGGCTCGGGTGCTGGCCGGAGTTCAGGGAGGCGCTGGAGGCGAGGAGGAAGGTGCAACGGGGACAGGGCTGGCCAGGGTCGGAGGAGTGCAGGCCGAGGGGCTGAAGGCGGGCACGGCGAGGCTGGAAACTAGGGTTCCGGCGAAGAGCAGCGAGGTGGCCGAAGGGTTTCGGGGGACCGGAGAAGAAAGGGGGTTAGGGCTTTTTATAGGGTGGAGCGGGAGGCGGTACGACGACCGGTGAGGGGAGGGGAAGGGCCAGCGTCGTTGGAGCGGGCGGTTGGGGGAGACGAAATAGCGGGGAGGAGGAGCCGTCGCCGGAAACGGACGGGGAAGAGAAAGGTCGGGGAGGAGAAAGGTTCGACCGGGTCGGGTGAGGGTTCGCGGGTCGGGTCTTAACGGATCTGGCCCGATCCGATAAATGAAGGCGGGTCGGGTCTACCGGGTTTCGGGTCGCGGGTCTCGACCCGGATCCGACCCACAGGCTGAGTTTGGGTTCAATTGAACCCGGTCCGGTTCAATTGGTTTATTAAAAATAAACCCAGTTTAATTTGGGTTTAAAATTGGTTTAATATTTTAATTTGTTTTTAGGGCTTTAAAAATACTTCCGGGGTCCAATAAATTCCCGAAAAATTATCCTATGTCCAGATTTTTATTTTACACCATAAAATATTATTTTCATAATATTTTAATATTATTAAACATCAATTAAAAATCATTTAATTATTAAAACACCTTAGTTTAATTAGAAAAATTCCAAAAAATTCCAGAAAATTGTAAAAAATCCAAATTTAAAAATTCTTGAAAATCAGGGGGTTTACACGTGGCGACACTATCCCTTTGGCATGGCAGCAAAATCTTCGTGGATCACATGAACCTCAATATAGATGTTCACCTAGTGAGGTATTGAGATTAAGGAAGAGGTGTTTGGCTGAGCTGATAAGAGCAAAGTTTGATATTTGGGTAAGTCGCCTAGCTGGGGTAGTATCAGTTGAGATGATCGTTCGGTGCAAGAAATAATATTTGGAGATGTTGCTAGTGCGAATTCAGAAATAGTTGGATGAACTGAGTTGGAGCACGAACTAATTGAGTCGGTGGAAAATCATCATATTTGATAATAGTGCTCGAGCGAATATGTTGGAATGAACATCAGGATTGGTTTGATTGGAAGTAAAGAAAATGAATGCCTCGAACATAAAGATACCCTTATAACTTGTCCAAATTCGCTATCGCAAAGCTAGGCTAAAATGCATATATTTTAGGGACGCCTTAAGTATGTATACGATCCAAAACTAAGCGATATGAGAAATTTGTATTGAGATGCAAGAAGGATATGGGAATATAGAATTTGTACGAACGTTCAACAGAACGAGATGCTGAGTCAGGATCTAGAGTATGTGAGTTGCATAGAGCAGATTGTGGAATTGGACAAGCGTTATGTGATAAGGAATAAGTACCAGCACGGTTCGTGGACGAACCTAATTTTTAAGTGGTATATTATGTAACGTCCTGCAACCGCACGGTGCGTTATGCTGAGTTGGATTGAATGAAACAATAGCTGGTTACATTTGATTTGTTGGATTTGGGAAGAAGTATTGATTGAGTTGGTTTCAGGTGTAGATTGCTAGCGGAGTTCGATGGGAATCAGGTGTTCGCTCAAAGCAGTACTGAGATAGCTGGATTGGAGCGATAATGCCGTCTTCCTTAGTCCGATCGGTCGGATAATTTGGAGAGCACGACCTGCTCGCACGGTCATACCAGTTGAGTAGATCGTACTTTGCATCGGACCACGGGTTCAAGGGATCGGCCGTATCGGCAGGACATGATGCTTAACAAAATCAAACTTGGTGAGTGGGCTCTGTCCCTTCTCCTCTATTCCTTCATGCCTAATAATATAGAACACACGTAAAGACTTGAACACTTGGAGTGGAACTTGGGATCACTACACTGAGGCGTGCATAGAGTGTATGTTGTTTGCTTGGATAGGAATTGTGGCTTGAATTGGTTTTCACGCCGGGTACTTGGAGCTAGTTGGTTGGATTACATTTGGGGCAGTTAGAGAAATGATTGGAATTATGCTGGGACAGTTGGAATCATACATCTTGATTGGAACATCGATTAATTGGGCTAGCGATCGTGCATCCGTGCACGAGTATCACTTGGGCGCTTTGTCTTGCAAAGCGAGCGGTTGTGGTTCGAAATCGAACAACTGTATCGTCGAGGGCATTTTGCCACTGTTTGGGCATTGTGCCATGGGATTGTTTAGAGCGAGGGGTGTTGCACCAATTGGAAATACTGTGTCGAGAAGCGACATTGTGCCTATGGGATGACTTGAGATTTGGTGCCTTGGGCTATATATTGGAGAATGGTTATGGATATTTGGTTAGATTTTGGTTGAATTTTGGTTGAATGAGTCTAAGATCGCTTGGTGGGGCAAGAATGTTCGATCCTCTCGTCATACCTACTTGGTGTCTGCATGTCACGGAAAACCTGTATTGCACAGGGTTTCGTTTTCTCGAACGGGATAGGCTCCGGGGCACCGGGACCGTTCAGCCATGGAGGAGACAAGGGTAACGAATCTTGAGTGCGGTACCAGTAGTTCGATACAAACCAGAGGGGGATAGCTGCCCAATGCTGGATCGGGTAGAACTGCCTATTGATTAGTCCGATCAATGTCCTTTATGGCTTGGCCAGTGACTTCATATAGATAAGTGTTGGCTTGCTTTTCTTTGGTTGGTTTGTGCTTCGTGTAGGTGCGGCCACCTTGCCTCGGCAAGAGTGTTCACTTTGAGATTGGATTGTAAGTTGGGTTTGAGGATGTATATTGAGGCTTGGTTGATGGTTCGATGGTTTCTCGTGTTGCTTGGGCTTTGAGTAGGACGGTTTGCATGCTAGTATCCTTCGAGTTGGTTATATATTTCTTGTCGTTTGGCTTGAGTTAAATATTTGCATTGCTTAAACTGCTTTACAGCTTTTCTTAACATGTCATCCCTATGCCATGAAATGAATCTAGGATTCAACTAGAAAGATCACCATATAACTGTTTGTATTCACTATTTTACTTAGTGTCGGCTTAGACGAGTGGGTTACCCCGCTCACCAGTACGGCTGTGTACTGACCCACGTTTGTGGGCATTATTTTGGGTACGCAGGTGTAGTGGCGATGCTTGGATATACGGGACATGATGTATGAACTGTAAGTACCTTTGTGGGCTAGAGAAAAGAGCAAGAGTATTGCATCGCCTTTGTGGCATCGCCTTTGTGGCATTTTATTTGGACCCTATTGAGAGCTTCGCTGCGTATTACTCTGATGTGTGCTTGGTACACAATACTTGACTTCCGCTGCAATTTGGTCGTTTCGATGATAACTTTGATGTTTGATAACATCGCCTTGTACGAGCGCAACTCCACGCTCGTACGGCATCATGTTCCGTTGAGAACGATTGTCCTGCAGGAGAGCTGCAACGTTGTGATTAACGTTCAGCGAGGACTATTGAGCTTGCGGGAGATTGGGGCGTGACAATGACTATGTTATGACTTAGGTACAACGATATATGTACTTAAGGATTCCATTAAATTGGGATAATCCTTGATTCCGTATTGGCTGGCCATTGTCACGTAGCTTAGTTCATATATTTTGAGATTTAGGCGTGACAGACTTCCCAGATCTGTAGTGAGCTTACTAGGGACTACAATGAGGTGAATTTCCCTTGCCTTTCATTGAACTATATACAACCTACAACATCTCTACCATGCACATAAATGCACACAGTCCCCTTCCAACACACACATACAAGTAACACGACACACTGATACCTTCCCTTCTTACTGTCAGTTGTGCACTTTAGTGCACACAGTTTCAGTGTACCAATTGTGCATTATTGCATCTATCATCACCCCAAGCCACACTTCTATCCAGGTTCAACACACAGACCCCAAACCGATATCCACACACAGCACACTACCTTCTCCCCCATCTTCTCCTAGCACCTAGAGTGCACACACAAGAACCTCACCAAATACACTAGAACAAACACTCTATGCAAGTTACACACACACACACACCAAAAGCAATACACACACACTAGTACTCAAACCAAACACCTTATGGGCACCAAGCTAAGATGCTCTCCTAATTCATGATACTGTCATGATACACCCTTCTAACACCAAGATACACAACCACACTATAATGTACAACTCACAAATAACACATTAAACTAATATATATATATATATATATATAATTAAGAGAATTAAATCAAATAAAGGAAAATGGAAACCAATCTCTCTCAATTACACCAAATACTCATATTACTCAACAATAATACCAATTGCAACTAGAATTTGATAACAAAATATATAAAACACAAATTGATATATGAAATAGGTCAAAAACTAATTAGATCTAGTAATTTTAGATACAAAATAGGAGTTGGACACAACAAGGACACAAACACGAAAATCACCCATTATACCTATCCATATCTTGTCGTATCATGGTACGACCTCTATGTATCCACGTTTGGACACAAAGATACCAACACACCACCAAATACACACCAATAGTCCTCATAAGGACACAAATCAAACTCTACATGGACACAATTGAGATTTTTTCCAAATTGAGCCCCAACAATCAACATAACACAATCATAGATCTACCAAATTGAGGGCTCCTGGTGCCTAGATTTACCAATTGAGGGTCAATTCCAACCATGGGAAGGTTCCTATAGGTCCATGGGGGTGTTCCTAACTATAAATTTGATAAAAATGAGAGAAATACCTAGTGTTTGTGTAGCTCCCTTGAGGAATTCCGAATTTGCATACAAAGGTGATGAGTGAGACACGATCCTCCCAAGCTTAGACTCTTGTTCAACCTCTTCCTTGTGCTCCAAGCTCATTGTTCTCCAAAGGAAGGAGAATGAGAGCTTTGGTGGAAATTTGGATTTGGAAGTCAAATTCTAGATCTAGAATTTGGGTGAAAAAGTAAAATGAATAAATGAACCATTACTTGGAAAAGAAGTAGAGAAAAAATTGGAGGAAAATAATTTGAATTGGTTTCCACATGGAAGGCTCTTATTGGTTGGTTCCACATGGCTAATGTCATTTTTCCCTCCAAATTGAATTTAAAATTTAAAGAGGAAAATGAAAGGAATCTCTACAAATCAAAAAAAAATATTATATCCATGACACTTGTCATAACTAATTCTAATTAGTTAGCTAACATGTAACACTAATAATTCTAGGCAACTTTAATTAATTCTAATCTAATCACTAATATAAATTAATATAGTACAATTTACAATCATGAAAATGACTAAAATACTCCTACATGTAAAATTAACAAAATACTTCTTTGTTGGAAAATGGTGGTTACAATAAATTCGGAGATAATGCCCATTAAGCAAGGGCGGTTGTGCAATTACCACACATAACATGGAGGTAATGCCCACAAATTAGGGATGGTTGCAGTCATTACCCCCTTTAATGTTGAGATATTGCTCACTTAATCAGGGGTAGTTTATGCCACGAACAACACTATCACGTAGCACGCTTTCCGTGGAAACAACCACCTACTGGAAACGCAACATCCACGCGGAAGTCCACGCAACATGAGTTTTTCTGCTGGACCGTTGTTCCGTTGCTCCGTCGTTCCACAGTACGCATGCGGAAAATCGTGCAAAAAAAACACACAATGACCTAAAAACTCGTGCAAAAAACAAGCGCGATCGATCTCGCGTCCGATGCGTACGTGCGAAGTGCACCACTTTGTGTCCTTCGTCCGAATCGTTAATCCCCTTCCGGGCTTAGCTCGTAAGAAAAATTCCATAGAGTGTGACAGAAAACATTTTTTTTTTTTTTTCAAGATTCAAACCTTGCACCACTAGAAAATATCCCCATCATGACAACCACATGGACTACCTACCCTATGTGCACATATGAATACAAAGCAAATCCTTATATTGAAATACATATTTGGGGTTCCAAATGATGTGGGACTAAAGTCACAGTATTTACAAGTTCAAGAAACCCCAACAAAATTTTCTAAGTTAGCATCAAGTTTCGGAATGGAAAAATACTTTAACTTCCAAATTTCGAATTTAAACTAGGCTATGTTTCTCATTGTAGAAACAATTTTTATGTAATCGGCTAATACTGGTGACATCTCTTAGCCTAAAAGGTCAATCTCTTCTAGTCTTTTCATGATTGTTAACTGTAGAAATCGAAATAATATTAAGAGCAACGAGTTCTTCCATTTGCGAACACAGTTCATTGTGAAAAGGTGTATGCAAGTTAAATATGATAACGGTGTAAACTAGTAAATGACAGAATATGTGATATTAAGAAATCACATAAGATCTGGGGCTGATCTATGTGTAGCATGAGGTGGGCTCCAGCCCATTCCATTCCATTTCTTTTTCTTTTTCTTTTTCTTTTTTTTTTTAAATTTTCATAATAGGTAGTCTACATCTAAGTCCAATCTAACCAATTCTAGTATATTCCTGTTTATATTTATATATAGATCCGTCCATGCATATGATTTGGACTTCTAGAGATGAGCAGGTACAATACTGTAAACTAGTAAATAAAAATAATGCAAATGTTAGGACTCCAACTTGGTGTAGATTGTTGGTACATCTTGGAAGAAACAAATTATACTACGCTTAAGTATAATCCCTTGTAGAGAAAGATGAACGTTAACTTCAAACGAGGTAATTGCTACAAATTTAGGAGGCAGACACATCTCTTTATAAGTTTTTAACTTCTTGAACTCTTTTGACCCACCCAAGTTTGATACTGCAAATAAGTTATGAGAAAAAGTGCTATTGGTAAGACTTCAAACTTGGACCACTGTATTGTCTCTGACGATTTTCGCAAAGAAATTGGTCTGGATCACAATAATGGAGGTTGTCGCCATCAATAAATGGTATCCACGTCAACTTTATGTCCGATCTGCAGTTAAATGGATTTGGGTTGATTTCTCTGTTGTAAAGATGACTGAAATGGCTGATAATGCAAGTTAAAATTGAGCAGTCAACTAAAGAAAAAGACGACATAACAGTGCCGCAATAGTCCCTACTAGTACAAGGTCTGGGTCAAGGTTTCAAATGGACCGGGAGACCTAGAAATTTGGATCAAGCCCGGCTCAGTCCGGGTTGGGCCAAGACCTGGCCCATATTAACTCCGGGATCAGGTCAGGTTACGAAAGGCGGCCCAAAAGTCCAATGCAGACAGATCCGGTCGAAAATGCAGGCCGAATCGGGTTTACCATCATGACATTTTCAATCCGGACCGGTTCGATCGGTGACCAGGTTCAAGCTTGGTTAATAAAACTGGTCCTCCATCCTCCGCGAGGCCCACAACCATATATATATTATTTTCTTGGGAGATAATTTATCAGAATACACCACAATATATTTGTTATTTAAAATATTTTGGGTATTTTGTTAAACAAAAACTCTGAACAGCCATATTAACATAAAAGGAGGTGTTTTAACAAAATACTGCAAAATAATATGCATTTTGAAGGATATTTTAGTTATTTTGTTAAAAATGACGAAAATACTCATATATTAACTATATTATAAGAGTATTATGGGTCATTTGGCACCCGAAAATTCATACAATTATGGCACAATTTTTCTTCCAAATTTACCGTAACAAATCTAGAAAATATTAAATCATGTCTAACCGGTTTAAACACTTCTCCAAGTAGATAACAAGATTTTAAACGTTATGTATACAATATGGTTTGATATTTTTGAGATTTATTAAAGATGTACCACATAGATGGAATTATACTTATTTGATGTTGAAATTTTATATTAAATTTAGAGATGTTATTACACATTATATTGATGTTAATCCAAGTCTCACTACAAAAACATATCGGTTTAGCGACTGAACTGATGGGAACGGGGTCTATCCCCATGATGAATAAACATGAATTTAATCCATGTAAATAGGTCACCCATGGTTTGGTTCAGCCAAGTACTTAGCCATTTTCTGGGTGCAGTTTCTGTGACAAGATTCAGTTTTTGGAGGCTATTTCGAAGCTGTTACAATCATTATTTGGCTCGGTCTTCAATAGAAAAGTTGTTGAGAAAAGTTTTCTCTTTCATCCAGGCTTTGAACCAGGTCATTTGAAGGTGTATTGAAGAAGTTATGACCATCTAAAGTAGCATATCTATTCATATTCTGCATGTATTCATCTTGCATGCAACATTAGTGATAGATGAACGAATCTTGGGAGAAGAAACGAATCTTCCCTTTAGACTTCTCCATGCAACAAATGTGATGTACCCAAGAGGCATATCCTCCCTATAAATAAAGGAGAGATGGTGAAGGTTGAACACAACAAGTAACAAGAAGAACAATACACAACTTGTAATCCTCACACTGGTAATCCACCTTAAGTGAGTTTGTGAGAGAAAGTGATCCTCAAATTAAGTTGTACCAACTTGAGAGAAGGTCCTTATAATCTTTCATTTGATTAGAGTGAAAATGGTGAAGAAGGGGCGGGCGGAGGATGTAGGCTAAAATTGAGCTGAACCTCGGTTGTGTGTGTTATCTCTCTTAACTTCTCTTCCATTTTATTTTATCTCATCACAAAGACGAAAAATGTCTTATTTTTTCCAACATGAACTCGATGATGGAAGTAGTTTTGTCGCTATGCAGCGATGGAAACTAGCGATTGATTTATGGTTACGGATCATATATCAATTTTTTCTCGCTATTCCATCGCTAAGACGTCACAGTGTACTTAGCGACGGAACAACTAACATCGGTATGAAGCATTTTATTTCTAGAACATCTTCAATTTTCTCATTCCAAAACCGAGCCTAAAAACTCATTCCCACCTACCCACCCCTACACGAAAAAAAAAACTCCCTCTTCCTCCCGATCAGGCCTTGGAGACCTCCCTTACATCGTCGTCGCCACCTTCTCCTCCTTCCGACTCTCCTCTCACATCCCCTCCTCCTCTCGCCTTTGGAGATGTTCAACATGACTTTGTTGTTGCTCTCCATTTCTTAGGGATAATATTTCTCTCAATAGTCAGTTGTGACATATTTATGTAGGTTAGTTAGTAGTTGGCTATAATCTACTTGACAAGAAAAGTGTAAGTATTGTGTCAGACACGTATTAAATATCTAATGGATACAACCCAAATACATTTCAGACATACTTAAAATAGGTGTCCATACCTTTAATCGTGTCTAGGTCACTGTGTCCTTAAACATAGCCTATGATAGATTGACATGCCTTTGCGCTCCTGTGTAGAGTTTTGTAAATTAACGTAACTGCTAACATCTTCTACTTGCAATGATTGGAGCATTCGGGAAACAATAATAGCTAGTGCCAAAATACAATATATATATATATATATATATATATATATATATATATATATATATATATATATATATATATATATATATATATATATATATATAATAGGCAATTGTTTGGCATAGCTATTATAGTTATATATATTTTGTTTTTTTGGCATAACTATATATATATGCCGAAGCACCGTTCTTCCCTCACCAAGGGATCAGAGAGTTCGCGTGGGAGCCACACATGGGCCCCCATGATCTAACGGTTGGAAGTAGCAAAGCTCCGAAAGCGGGATTCCGAAAGCGGGGCTCCGGATCCGCTCCTGTGTCCTTAAATAGAGCCTATGATAGATTGACATGCCTTTGCGCTCCTGTGTAGAGTTTCGTAAATTAACGTAACTGCTAACATCTTTTGCTTGCAATGATTGGAGCATTCGGTAAACTTTAATAGCTAGTGCATATATATATATGGAGAGATCTGCTCTTGGAGTTCTGCCGAAGCACCGCCCTCCCCTCACCATCGGATCGGGGGGCACGCATGGGGGCCACACATGGGGCCCCCGCGATCCAACGGTTGGGAGCGACGTGGCACCCGTAGGGTTCCGGGTTCGCTCCCATATATATATATATATATATATATATATATATATATATATATATATATATATATATATATATATATATATATATATATATATATATATAATGTAGTGGCAACACAATGGGTATGCGGGCGGGGAGGGCGGGGTTCGAGTCCTGCACTTGGCGTTCGTGGGGGTGGGAGTGGGTGGGAGGGACGGAGTGGTAGGGTAGTGTGTGTATATATATATATGAAAAAAATGGATATGAGTCATAGGCTCATATTCCTACATGAGCCAATGCACATGTGGACCAATTGGAATGGAGTGTACTAATGCACATGGGTGCACATGGGATGTAGGAATCCATTCATATTGGTCCACGTGTGCATGACTCATGTAGAAATATGAGTCTATGGCTCATATCCCGTTTACCCCATATATATATATATATATATATATATATATATATATATATATATATATATATATATATATATATATATATATATATATATAAATGTAATTGTATTGATAAATTTAGCTTACAACCATCCAAGTTACATGGAAATATTCTTGTTTGTCATCATACTCATTATATCATACTCAATATTATTTATAATCCATATAATAACAGTACCAATGCCTTCGAAAATACGCATGTTGTGCTCCTTCCAAATGTGCCAAACCACGACAGCGAGTCAGATTTGAGCCTTTCTAAATCACATCTCTCCACACTTTCTCTCCCTTTTGAGCATTCCCATCACCACCTCTGCAAGTGAAGGCGCCTTCCCTACTCTTGTACAATGTGCTTCGGGCAAGGGCAATTGAAGAAAATATGGTTCACAGATTCCCTGCTACTCTAGCATTAGATACGCCCTTGGCCCGCAACTTGCACTATAAACCGAGCTAATCTATCTAGAGTTAGAAGATGACCCATCTTCAGCCTGTACATACACAACTGCATTTTTTACTCTACTCCTTTAGCCCAAATAAACTCTGCCCCTTCCATTTGAAATTGTTATCCGCTAAATGAGTTGTAGACCCTCCCCTGCTTGAACCGTCCACTAGGGGACGTGTCCCAGACCCATGTATCAGCCTCTAAATTCTTATCAATATGCATCGCTCTAACTAGCCCTTCTGCTTGCTTTGTCGAGCGTTGTAGGTCAGGCCGCCACCTTCCTTGCTGCATTATGCAACTAACCCGCTGCTGGAAGCAATATGTCCGCTAGCCATGTCTCTCCATCTGTCCGTGAGGATATGGTGATCTATCCAAGGGTCATACCACAAGCTTGTTGTAGTTCCATCCTTGAAAGATCTTAAGATCTGCTCCTTTACAGCATGGCAAAACTGAAACATAGTTTTAAAGGTCACCGAATCATTCGAGTTCCCCCAATGAGTCCAAAAGTTTGAGCCCTTCAAAATCTGCTAGACGTCCATGCCACAACTAATAATTTATCAGAGATGAACCTCCATATAAGATTCATTCCTGCAATCTCCTGTATGGTCCTTAGTGACCGCAACCCAACTCCTCCTTCCAACTTAGGGCAATACAAGTCCACCCAAGCAATAGCATGATACCGCCATGCCATATAAAATGTGCACAAATGTTTTCAATTTTTTTGATAGTGGCTATCAGTATCCTAATTGTTTGTAGCCAAAATGATATGATTTCCAATATAACGGACCTTATCAACTCAATTCACCCTCCGAAAGACAGACTCTGTGCGTGCCAACCCTTAACTCGCCTCTGTGCATACTCGACCAAACCCTGACACTCTATATCCCTAGCATAGTTTGCAGATAGTAGGATCCCCAGGTATTTGACAGGCATCTCCCCCTTCCTACCCCTGAAACATCAACCCTCCGCTCTTTGTATGGGCAGTGTCATGCCCCAGTCCCAAAATACGTAGGACTAGGAATACGTAAGTATGCCAGCTGTATGTATATGTCAACTCCAATATATAAAAACCATAACATATACGTACGTTGCATTACGAATAATAATTCACAAGTGGTATATAATATAACAAGTTACATGCAATACTAATCTCATTTACAAAACCAATAGAAAAAATTAACCAAATATGGCAATGAACCAAGCATGAAATAGTTGAGAAGACCAATGGTTGGGTGGAGACAAATCCACTACCAAAGAAGAATATAAAAAAATATAATAAGTACATCTTCTAATGACCAGAGAGGCATGAAGGAAAGTCCTCATCGAAAAAGAATAGAATAAGAAGTTCTCATGCGTGCTCCTATGAATAGTCATGATCGTCTACACTTGAAAAGAGACCAGGTCCTCATGAGAGGGACCTAACAAGATACATAGAAACATGCCAAATATATACAGTATAAACATGCATATTAAAAGAAAAGAAGGGAACAAATATAACTAAGGAACAAATAAACATGCACAAAAGAACAATTACGTATAAGTGAACTGCTGAAAAAAATGGACTAATCAAATACCAAGTTCCTCCGTGATCACATGACAAGGAAATCAAAATGCATAAGCAAAACTCTCTCCCCTAGTATGGACTCACAAGTTTGCTTAAACAGTCAACCCTCACCTCTAGTGTTGACTCGCAGGTTTGGTCAAACAGTCAACCCTCGTCCCTAGTGTGGACTCGCAGGCTGATAAAAATAGGAAACAAAAATAGCAGTTCAACTATAACGTACTCGTCCTTCCCACTCCCCATGATACGGTACGACTCTGACAAGGTACAAATTCCAATCAACTATGTATGAACTAACACAATAACAAGTCATCTACTAGGCATATCATATGAGAACACATATCATTGGAAAACAAAAGAAAACAATACTAGCAAAATTTTATGCATGAGAAAAGGGAATTTATGTACGTAAATATATTGTAAAAAAGGCAAGATATCTTGTCTGCTCTGAAAAAGGATAAAGTCGTAACTCAATTCGTCGTCCGATCTATCCGTCACATAAATTAAACAAATTAGATCTACAAAAGTGGTTGAGTAGGTTTTCTAGTCTAATCTATTTTAAATTTGAATAAAATAACCTAAAAACAAATTTATTTTAATTATATTCTAATTTTAAGCATAACCCTAAATTTTGGTTTAAAGAAAATCAATTTTATGAATTCGGGATCCGTGGCACGCAAATTGAGGCGATCCATTGACCGAAAAGTCAAACAACACAAACTTGACTTTCGTGAATGAATTTCTTTAGATTTCAATGTCACAAGTATGATGGAATTTATGGCTCGTCCAGATTCGGAATCGTTTGGAAATTATTGCAGACACAAAATTATATTGTGCAACGGGGGTTAATTGCTAACCTAAAAGTTCCACGAAATTAACAGCATAGATATAATTCGAATTAAATTATGGGAAAAACATATGTCGATGGTCTCGACATTAGCTTTCTGAAACTTCAAACGGTTCATGAGTCAGATTCTTGGTTCTCCCAAAATCGTAATAATACCGAGACACGTCTATTTTCGGACATGTTGTACTCTACGAATTTTCCAAAAATTAATATTCAGAATTTTCTAAAAAAATTACATATTCAAAATTTTTACCTCGACACGGTTCCAACACAAAAAACAAAAATATGTTTTGAGTTTGGAGCTACAAGTAATGGCCTCGAAAAGTTGAAGAACACGAAGAACCAATCTCCCTTCTCTCTCGTCTCTCTCTCCTCAATATTTAAAAGTACGCAGATTAGGGTTATTATAATATATATATATATATATATATATATATATATATATATATATATATATATATATATATATATATATATATATATATATATATATATGCTGATCGACGGCTGAAAAAAGGGATAGGCTGGACATGTGTCAAAATCTGGTTGGGTGATTTTTTTATATTATTTATTTTTGATTTGCCTTTATTAAAATATTATTTAAATCATTTTAAATCTAAATAACTCAAAATAAATATTAAAACCAATCATAAAAATCTAATTTTTTTTAGAAAATATATAATACTATTATAAATCCTAAAAAAATACTTAGGTCCATTTTATGTTACTAATCTTCTACATTAAATTCCAAAAGTCATAGAAAATTAGCTATTACTTATTTTAAAACCAAATAAATCCAAATAAATTTTAAAAAATTCTAAATAAATTATATAAAATATATTTAATTATTTTAACCCTAAAATAAATGTTTGGTAGGAACAACATACAAGTATGGTCTCACAGTAAATCATGAAAGTCCTAAAAAAATTATGTTTTCTAGGTTTTAATTACCCAAAAATTATAAAAAAATCCAAGAAATTCTAAAATAGCATAAAAATAATTCTAAATAAGTATTTATATAATTAATTTAATCAAAGAATCTATTTTCTAATTAACCAACAAAATAGCCAAATAAATCCAATAATTTAATAAAAATACTAAAATAAAAAATAAAAAATTAGGGAGTTTACAGGCAGTAAATATCGAAGTAAGCTTTACTTTTGTCCCTATTGAGATTCAGGCCCGAGTATTTCATAAAATGTCGCAAAACCCGTGCCATAGCGGTGAACCCTGTAAACGTCGGTGCCATAAATACCAACAAATCATTCGCATAGATCAGATGGGAAGAGTGAGGCTTCACAATCCGACAATGGGATAATTTGCCTCCTATATACTGCCACATCCATAAGACATGTGAAGTACTCCATTACCAAGGTGAATAAATACAGAACAAGTGGATCATATAATGCCCCACTCCGCGTAAAGGCATTACGCTGAAGTTCTAGACGGATCAGACTGATGGGATACAAGTTGTGCTGGGAATCAAGATGCTTGGGGTGTCGGTACAGTCTTGCTCAACTTGGCTGGATGGAATATTTTATGAAGCATTTCAAGAGTATGGTTATGCCAAGTTAGAAGATTGTGCATAGTATCATATCATCGTTTGAGGAATCGTGAGCATATGTGGGATCGTGGCATGCAGATTATATTCGTATAAGTGAGTGGATCTGTCCCTTCTCCTCTACTCCTTCATGCCCTAATAAAATAAATACTAATGTTACAGTATCGTGTTTTCTTACTAAATATTGTTCTAGTCCATACAAAGATAGTGATGCCTTATATTCAGTACTGTTGTAATCAAAGAAAAATACGAATGATAACTGCTAGTACTATCGACATAAGGATGTTATCATATATGTCTTACATGAGAAAAGTAGCAGTATTGTACAAACTCCTTTACATGCTTATAATACTGAGAATAAAATATTGAATATCTGTACAAGTGTAAGTGCATCAAACATAGTAACTACGAAGGAAACATTTCATATGCGAGTATAATTGTGGTTTGGTACCATAGGGCCACGAGAAGATCTATAAGTTGGGACCTACAGGTCACCAACCGATATGAGGATGAGTAAAACAAGAAGGATCGATAATGCGAGGCTTTACTTACATTTCTTTATCGTGCAATTTATGCTTAAGATTTTATTTGCATAGACGTTGCATGGTCATGGACAACTTGTGCATAAGATTTGATAAGTTTCCTCCAACAAGATGCACAGGGGCACCGAGATCGTTCAGCCTAGGAGGAAACATAGTACTTTGGTAGCACTAGATATAAAGGAGACATTCATTGGGGATCGCAACCTCATGGACAGCACTTCGTACGCCCATCGAAGTCCTATATGGCATGTCCCTCATGGGGCAAAATCATATCACCAATGAACCTCATATAATTAGGCTGCATATTGACGAAAACACTGTGTAGGCTTAACATCTCAAAATAGAAATGATTTATATTGCTTATTGTATCACTAATCCTTGTTTTGCAGGGATACAACAAGTAGGCTATTAGTAAGAATCGCTAATAAGCGATATATACTAGTTTCACATATTTATGTTTACTGCTGCTTACATAACATATTTTTATTTTACTGTTGGATACTCTCAACACTGAAATAAACCTAGTCTCGAATTAGAAAGATCACAGTTCTAATAATTGCATGCTCACATGATTACTTAGTGTTGGTTTTGGTGAGTGGGCTAGTTCTTCTTACCAGTACGCAATATGTACTGATCCATATTTATGGGATCCCCTGGTATTCAGCTTTGGAGAGTAGCTGGAACTGTTCCGAGACATCAAAGCATTATTAGGGCACACATAAGCTCTTCTTCCAAAGGACGTATCTTCTATTATAAAGGACATAATGTATGGAATATTACAATTCAGTTGTATCCGTGAGATTGTAAGCCTAGACGACAAGTATCAATGTAAGCCAAGTGGCCAAGTATCAGTTATAATTGAGAAGCCTTGTAATATGTGGTAAGCCATGTATTCAAACATCATTATCAATAAAAATAAGCTTTTTAATCTATTCTATTATGACTTTAATTTGTCTGCTTATTTTTTCTACTATATCGATGTTTCTGATAAAATTATATCTTCTTGCCTTGTACAAGTACAATCTAGGCTTGTACGGCATCACGCCCGTGGCTACTTTTGATTCTTCGGAATCGGGATATGACAGATCCCTCTGGCATAGCCCTCGGTTGTTGTGTATAATCCGTACGACTGCCCTTTGATCAAAATAGAAAAACTAGCTATCGAAATATACTCTTGTACCATATCCACCCACCGTTGCTTAAACCCCAGGGCAAGCATAATATGGAAAATGAAGTCTCTGTTAACTGTGTCATACGCCTTTCACAAGTCCAGCTTGATATAAGCCTTCTTTCCTACAACTTTGTTGAAGCCCCGAACCAACTCATGTGCAAGTAAATTATTGTCTGCAATAATCCTGCCCTTTATGAAAGCAGCTTGGTTGGCATAAACAAGGTCCTGCATAATATCCTCCATACGCCGACATGTAAAATATGTAATCAGTTTATATAAGTAGTTACAACATGCAATAGGTCAAAAATCAGCAAGTGCTGTAGCACCCTCCTTTTTCGGAATCAAAATAAGAAATATATGATTTAGTTCTCGCAAAAGTCTACAATGGCATAAAAAAATCTTAGACCACTTCTACAACTTGATCCTTGATCTTCGCCCTGTTTGCCATTAAATTCAAAAGCCTAAAAGAGCTTGATTTAATCAACAAACTAAAAAAATTATAAAGAGGTCCTAGATAGACAATCTAAGTACAATATTTTGATCTGGGTAGTGACAATGGACAAAGAGCACTGTGGCGGCTCCTTTATCCGTTGACGGTCCGATAAGGGAATGAGGATGCTCTCCTTTCTTCTCTCTCCTGAGCTTGTGTGCACATATGTAGCTGGCCGGAGGGGTATGCTCTCTCTCTAAAACAGAAAAAGCTGACATTTGGGACGTCCAAGTTGATCCTATTTATAGCTATCTTGCTGTTAGCTTGTAGGTACCGCATATGACTCTGTTTGGTGGTCGCAGGGGGTTCATTCAACAGAATATGAATGCAACTGTGAGCTTATAGAGTGGATTAAATCTAGGACAAGCTGCCACATGGATATTTTATTAGGATTTTGCTGTTGATAGAGATCCTGGCAATTTTTGTCCTTTGTGTGCGTGACTTGGTCAGCTTGACACGTGGTCCATAATTATTTGGAGAGAATTACTTCAGTTGTAACATCAAGATTTGGTCTACATGGAGTCTGGGACACATGTGGCCAGAGACGCATGAGACGCAAGGAGTCTGTAATGCATGGAGCCAGAGACGCATGTAACGTATGGAGTCTGGGACGTATGCGGCCAGAGATGCATGAAATGCATAGAGTCGGGGGTGCATGGGGCCAGAGACGTATGGGACGCATGGAGTCTGGGATGCATGGGATCTTTGTTATGATGTACATGTGGTACTACACACCCATCAAGAGTAAAGTTTATGCTGATGTGAGACTTCTGTCGTTTAGCGTATTCATGTTCTTCCAGGCATTCAAAAAAATCCTATGTCAGGATTCTGTATCAGAGATGATACTGTTCTCAGGATGCCACGTCAAGTCCATCTGCGGCCAAAGCTGCTTCGGCTGATTGGAATGCATGGATGTCGCCTTTCTGGGTCGCAGGGTGACTTTGTGGTCTAATCTCTTCTGAGATTTACTTTGGGGCGCATGGTTGTTGGTTGCATGGATCCATATTTTCTATGCTTCTACAAGACCCCTTTCAAAGTTTTCAAACTGACAAGCTTGAAAGACTTTAAATAAGAAGCATGTACAGGAAATAATTGGTCTGCATGGATGTTGGACTGCATAGATGAGCGCTTCCAGGCTGTCAAATCTTCATTTAATGCAGGATTTGGCTCAATCCTTGAGTGTATTTCTTGAGATTTTGTGCCATCTCCTGACACATGGTTTTGAGAGGTCAATTTTCGAGGAGATTAAAGAGGATCACGTGAATCGAGCGTCAGGTTTATCCCATTATTGCTAGGTTCATTGCCTCGATCCCTTCACACAATTTTGAGGCCTATAAATAGGCAATCAGGGGAGCGAGATGGCTAAACTGAGCTTTCACATAGAAATCCAGCTTCTATTGAACTAGCTTAGCTGCCATTGTCAGAAAAGACGAAGACAAAAGGTTCGAAGCGAGTCTTTAAGCCCTAGGAATGAAAGATCCCAAGATCCTCCCTTCTTTTGTGGGAAGGGCTAGTTGTCTAGAACCTTTATCTCTCTTGCTTTCTTCCTACTTTTCCTGCAAAAGGATGCCGCATGTTGCCTTCCTTCTCGCCGAGGAGTTTGTCAGGTGCGGCCTTGACCCGTGGCCCCCTGACTTCGCAGTTTTGCCTGGAGGTGGGGAGCACCCCTTTTTAGTGTCGGGCTACCATGGACAGACAGACACTAGTATATAGTCTTGCTGCATGGATGAGAAATTATCTAGAACACGCGCAAACTCTTTACACAGCCTTACCGCATAGATGGAAGATCTTCACGAACATGCGTGGGCTTTGCCTATGAGTCAATCACATAGAAGGGTGACCATCTTGCGTCAGTTAAGACTCTGCTGCATTGATGGGGGCTTCACCTGGACACGCGACGGCCATAGCTCGGTCGCATGGAAGGCACCTCATGCGTCGGCTAGGCTTTGCCGCATGGACTTCACATTGTCTTTGTGTGCTAATTCCATATGTTCTCCTTGTGCAAGATTTGTTCTCCCTCGTGTGGCTCATGATGGAGCATGGAAGAATATCATAACACCCGTTGTTCGGGGTGAAGCCCAACTTTATATGGCGGTTCGCCAAGAACTGCTCCAAGATACAAGGATAGTTCGGTAAAAACTAATCCAGGAGACGAGGATGAGCATCCTGCATCACGTGCTGAGCTGTCCTTGTTCATACAGCGTGCTAGCTATATTTTTTCCCTTTATGTTGTTTGCTACCGGCCAGGAGACTGCGGGATCGATAACTGGATTTGGATTAATTTCCATTCCTGTCATCGGTCTTCCCGCATGATTATAGAGCGCCTTCTCCTGATCCTCCCATGCTATCCGTCAGTATGGATTATTTTTTCCATATACTGAGATTTATACTGTGGGGGGATGATCCATAAAGCATTGAGTTACGCTACAGGCTTTGCTGGTGTTAATAGCTCAAGGGGCGCCTGGATGGAGAAATTTCTTATTATAGAATTTTCTATCACTTGTACTCACGATCTTGAATGTTAATAAAAAAAAATTAATGTAATAGATTTTCATTATTTGTACTCATGATCTTGAATATTAATAAAAGTTTATCTTTTTTCAGAACTTCTCTGTCGTGTTAAATATTTTGGACTGGGTATTTGTACTAGAGGTAATGTGGACGTAGTACAATACCGTAGCCTTTTAAGGATATCCTACTAGGGGATATTCGGTGGACTTATTACTTTTTACGTACGAGAGTGCAAGTAATAAGTTTGAAACAGGCCTTGCCAGAGGTGATATGAACATGGCAAGTTTGGTGGACATAACACCATTGACGCACTTAAATTTAAGTACATGTGATAAGTTTAGACGACGATTGATATCAGAGGTACTCTGGATATGATAATCGATAGACAATCCTGGAAGGCTTGCTCAGGGGTACGAAGGACATGGCAAACCCTACAGGGGTTGTTTTCTATGGATGGAGAACAGGGGCAGCTAATAGTTCAGAGGTGATATAGATGTGAACTATTTTCTTCCATTTAGGACATTCGAATGGGAGATTTTTGGTGGGCCTATTACTTCTTCCGCATGAGAGTACTAGTAGTAAGTTCAAGATGAAACCCTATCAGAGGTAATATAGACATGATAGGTTTTGTAGAGTAAGCACCACTGGCGTACTTAGGGTTAATGTAAACCCCCTCGATTTATTCTGTAGATAGTTAGAGTGGATTTGGAAAATTTTGGTAGCAGATGTCGAGGATTAGAGTAGAGATAATTTATCTGGTAATTAATTCAATTAATTAAAACCCTTGGCGCGCCCCATCATTTTTTGATTTTTCGGAGCCCAATATCAGCCCATAAATTCCATTAAATTTTTGTACTTCTGACCTGACCCGCCAAATTAGGCACTGGACTTTTTCGTCTTTTAAAATTAATTTCTATGTGAACTAAATCAATTGCGCAACATTTCGAAAATCGTAACCCACATTTAATTCCGTGTCGGACACCTGTGTCGTTACCCTAAATTTTGGGATACCAACTTAACCCGTTGAGCCGGACCAACTAAAGGGTCCAAGACTGACTCCAAGCCCCCACCATTTTTGGCCTTTACGTTATTTCCGGATTTTGACCCCAAGTGCCCCAATTAAATTAAATTCGCGGGACGCTTTGTTTCTATTTAAATCAGGGATACTGACTTTGTAAATCCCATTTCAATCATTAAATTAATCCAAATGTCTTCCTAATTAAACCCGTGCCTAACGCACAATACCCTCTCACAATGAAAATTTCTAAACATATTTTTTTCCGCAATTTTTGTGTCATTTTATGTGTCCATGCAATTTTCCGAATTTACGGGGCTAAGTCACAATTATTAAATTGTGTGGCAACACCCTATTGGCCAAGAACTAATGAGAGGGTCCCAAAATAGGGTCCCATTCTCACCCACTTATTCACCCTCATGAAGAAACCCTCTCCTCTTCATGTTTAATCCCATCCATCCATTTTTAAATGGATTGATCCCAACCACCCATCTCCTCCACACACTCCCCTATAAAGTAGCTCCTACACCCCACCCTCAACCAAAACCTACCGGACCTAATCCCAAAAATCTCTCTCTCTCTCCTCCTCCATTTAATTTCTTCATGCAAAGGAAACTCCAAGTTTCTTCTCCCTCCATTATTTTCTTCTTCTTCCTTAGACTCTTCTTCCTCCTCCACTACTCCCCATATTTCACCTCCATCCACTGTATTTCCTCGCCTCCGGCCAGGAGGCGCCGCCCTCCGGCGCTGTAGACGTCCCTCCCCGCGGCCTGTGCTCGTCCAGCAGCCACGGGAACTCCTAGGCAGCGGCTCCGGCCTGTGTGACTGCCCGCCGGAGAGCTAGTTCCCCCCGTACTCCGACTGCGACCCCCGACCGGCTGAGAGCTCTCTCCCCCGCTCCGGACAGACCCCCGTTCCGGCTGAGCAGACAGCCCGCTCCGGCTATAATCAGCCCACGACCGCCGTCCGGCCCGACAGCAGCTTCTCCGGTCAATTTCTTCACCTCCTCCCCGTCCGACCTATCCCGGCCACCCCCCTCGATCTCAGACCAACCACCACCTCCTTCTTCCTCACCTCCTTCTTCATCACCACCACTATCACCATTATCACTACCACCTTCAACTCCACCACCACCGGACATTCCCTATTTTTCGGCCAGCCCCTCCTCACTTCAGACGTTTGGGTATACTCCTCTCCCTCTCTTTACATTTATACATGTTGTTGATTTATATATATGGAGATGGGAATACTAGCTAGGGTTGTGTATATCATGTTGATACATATGGCTAATGTAGTACTTGAACTTTATGACTAGGGTTAACAATGGTTAAGGCTAATGAGGAATAATGGAATGTGGATCTTAAATAACTTGAGGTTGGTTTAATGAGGTTTAATATAATTTAGTGCTTAGGTAGTGTAGTAAGACAATGAACCCTGTGTTTAATAATGTTTGTTTAAGGAGTTGTTTTACATGTCATAATAGGGAATTGATGGATAACTGCAGGGTTGATAATTAGGTTTAATTCAGGTTATATATGGTTGGCGAGGATATGGATAAATGAGGGTTATGTGTGTATCAAGTTTTAGGGGCTGATATGATTGTTCCAAGCAATTGACGGTTAATTGAGGAACAGGTTAAATGACAGTAAAAATATGCAGTGATAACAAAGCAGTGGTTATTTGTAGAGCTAATATTTGATGATATTGTACGGGCGAATGATTTGGAGATAGGTATTATTCGGATCAAGGATCAGAAATTGAGGACTGTGATATTGGTAGTAACTATTTGAGTTGGAGACTGAGTTTAGGTGTAGATGAGTGAAGCAACCCTGCCTGTCGGGGAATAGATTATTAATTATTGGTTTGTATCTCATCTCTAGGTACTGCGGAACCTGAGGACTTGAACGCGGTACCCGATCCCCGTCATCAGCAGCCGCACGCAGGCAAGTGTACCTTGCCATCCTGTATTTCAGTTTACAGATATTGTTGTTCTTTATGTACTCGTGCGTGTATTTATGTTGATGTTCGATATTCCTTGTCCGATTCACAACCGGGTGTTGACATTCGACTTAACGTCTTAGAATAATTACTAGATGCTTCATAGCACCTCGATGCACGTACCTGAGTACATCGATACCCCAGGACACACAAACACTATGATCGTGCCAGATTCCTGTATCCTGATACTGACATCATGACCAAAGACTGGGATGACCTTAGGGTCGCGTCTGTTGAGTTAAATTCCTTGTGTCGAGACTGTACATTGAGGTTCAGGTTCAACGCACAATCGTTGACTGCTTGGGGAAGGGGAAGACAGTTACTAGACGTTTGGGCTACTCTGCACGCGCTTATATATGTATATGTAGTGATCCTGTATTCTAGAGTAGTGTATCACCCGTGTGTCTTTCTGCTCGGAGCTACGGTACACCCCGTGTGTCTCTGTGTTCGGAGCTACGATTTTATTTTGGACAGCCCACGCGTCAAACATTGTCTTTAAATTGTGTCACACTAGTTGGTTATGATAGAGTACCCTATCGTGCACTTGTACTTTCTGTTTACTTGGCATGTTGTATTTCTGTACCTTGTTACGTCCCTCTGAGGACCTGGTTCCCTGCCAGTTTTACAGCATTGACAATTATGGAGCACTTGGAGATACCGATGGAGTGACATGTCTTGCGGGCACGGTACCAGGTACTCACACCTTATCTACCGGTATTATATTTATTGTAAATTGATTATTCATCTGCTGTTGTAGCCTAGTTTTTATATACTCATACTTCTCCTCGAGTCTATTCGAGTTAGTGTGTTATTGGGCGGCCGACTTTAGCACATATAGCTTTTTCTTGTATACTTCTGTACATTGTGGATTGAGACATAGAGGTTTACATTTATGGGATATCTAGATTCTGCCCTTTATATTATAGCTTATACGTATTCGAGTCAGACCAGAGTCTGGTCGAATGCGTAGCTGGCGTGTCACGTGTTCCTGGTCTACGTATTTTGGGACTAGGGCGTGACATATTTTTGTGGTGGCCCATGCAGGTCCGATTTAAATCGTCTTGGTCACCTGACTGTGCCAAGCGAGCCTGCAAATTAGGAATAGATGTTATGATTGTTGAGTAGGATCTCAATCCATAATCGATTTTAAAACTCTTTGTATGTGATTATCGCCCTTGGACTTCCACTTTGCATTCGTTCAATCTTCGTCATTACCGCTATCCTTGTTCCTCGTCCCCTATTGTTCGGGGAGACGAATGCTTGTGACTGATGACTTCCCTCCAGAAGAAGATCGAAGACCAGACGACAGAGACAGAATTCGTATACCTTTCTCGGAGAAGATTGTTACCTTATCAGGATAGATTGATGGGTTCTTTGGATTCTAGAACCAGTGTGGGAGGTTGGCAAGAGAGTTGGACCCAGTAGTACCCTACCCGTGCTTGAGGTAGCAATGATCTTGGAAGTACTAAGAGCTGGAAGGATTGTTGATCATGACATAGAATAATTTAGGGAAATGCATAGCCTGATGATGGAAACTAGTGGTTGTATATGATAGCAATATCAGGAATGACATTATGGACTAGAGGAGATTAAATTTCAAGCTCTCACTTGGAAGATGATGATCTAATACTAGAAATTTTAGTATGTGCTTGGGTGACATCATTATTATAATTGTAATTGTGACTTGGAGAGATGAATAACGAAAAGAAGAAATTCGAGGAATAAAATTTTAAGAAAAACCTTGAGGAGAAGAGAAATTTTATATTAGGTAAGGAAACATTTTCTTTTGGGGATTGATGTTGAAAATAGAACAAGAGAATTTATTTTTGAGGTTTAGTCTACACTATGACCTTATCCTAGACATGGGTTGGTTGAGCCAATACTTCACGATGCGAGATTGTCGACGTGATTACATTATTTATGACCACCAGATTACCCTGAGTTTGAGTTGCTTCAGGGAGCCCGGGAACATGGTGCCCATCTACCTTAGAGACACACATTGCAGAAGGTGAACCAGTATACCTCCGTATTATATCAGAGTTTGAGGATGTGGTTCTAGAAAATCTTTCCGTCCTTCCACCTGACAGAGAGATAGAATTTTCCCGTCTTCAAACTAGCACCGAAAGAGTTGCTTGCGTTGAAGGTCCATAGTAGAGGATCACTTAGACAAGAGTTTCAGTCGGGCTAGTGTTCTCCATGGGGAGTACCCATCATATTGTACCGAAGAAGGACGGGACGGTACGTTGCATAACGATTATAGGGCATTAAATGTCGTAGTGATAAAAAGCAAGTACCCTTGACGCGCATCGAAGATTAATTTGAATCAGCTAAGTGGCGCATATGTATTGTGAAGATCAATCTCAGATCCAGTTATCATCAGATCAAGGTACAGAGAGAGGACATCCCGAAGTCGGCATTTTGGACAAAATATGGCCACTATGAGTTTTTAGTCATGCCGTTTGGTTTAACCAATGCGACAGCAGTAATTATGAGCCTAATGAACAGTATTTTCCACCAGTACTTAGATAAGTTCGTGGTGATAATTATTAATGGCATATTGGTATGTTCCAAGAGTCAGGAGGAGCATGAGAGACATCTCAGGATCGTATTGGAGATGTTGAGACAGAAAGGCAGTACGCCAAGCTCCGCAAATATGAGATATGTTCAGATGGAATAGATAGTCTACGCATCAGGACAGCTGAGAGTTCATGGGAAGGACTATCCGATGCATAGGCTAGAGCTAGCTGCAGTGATATTGTACTAAAGCTATGGCGACACTACCCTTATAGAGAGCGTGTTGAGATTTATACAGAACATAAAGGTCTGAAGTATGCCTACACAAAGAATGAGCTCAACATGGGACAGAGACACTAGCTGGAATTGATGACAGATTATGAAATCAAGTCGCAGTACCACCCTGGCAAGGCGAATATAGCTTATGACTCGTCGCCAGATGATTATAGGATTTTCAGGAACTCAGGATTGAGAATGTATTGCCAAGCATGCATGGACAGATGACTAGTCTCGAGGTTCATTGAGAGGATTAAGGCAGCCTTGCCTACAGATATGATATTTAGACGATTATGAGAAAGGACAGAGGCCGACATGCAGACGAGACTCAGGATTCATGAAGACGGAACGTTGAGGTGCGGAGATCGCCTATATGTTCCGAGTGGCGAGCTACGCCAAGAGTTGATGACCGAGGCACATAGCTCAATTTATTTCATTCATCCCGGGGGTACGATGATGTACCGAGATTCGAGGCAACATTACTGGTAGCATGGTATGAAGAGAGAAATTTCAAGAATTCGTGGCGAAATAATAGTTTGTCAGCAAGTCAAGGCGAAACATACTATTGCAGCCGCTTCCCATTCCCGAGTGGAAGTGGGAACACATTACCATGGACTTCATCACAGGGTTCCTGCGGAACCCTAGCGGGAAGGATGCAGTTTGGGTAATTGTGGACAGACTCACCAAGTCTGCACATTTCTTGCCCTTCAGAGTTGGGCAGTCCACGAAGATTTTAGCTGACATGTATGTGTGGCAGATAGTACGGTTACATGGAGTGCCTGTCAGCATCGTATTGGATCGTGATTCCAGATTCACGTCACATTTTTGGCAAAGTATGCAGGAGAGCCTAGGAACTCGTCTCAAGTTCAGCACTGCGTATCATCCACAGACTAACGGACAGTCAGAGCACACAATACAGATACTAGAGGATATGTTGAGAGCGTGCATGATTGATTTTAGAGGATCTTGGGAGGACCATCTACACTTGGTGGAATTCTCCTACAATAACAGTTACCAGGCCAGCATACAGATGGCACCTTATGAGGCATTGTACGGTAGGAAATGCATGTCGCCAGTTTGTTGGAGTGACGTAGGAGGGCGTCAGATACTGGGTCCAGAGTTGGTAACATAGACAGTAGAGAAGGTCAAGCAGATTCATAGCTACCTGCGCGCAGCACAGGACAGACAGAAATAATGGGCAGATGCGCACCGCAGACCATTGGAGTTCAAGGACGGTGACCATGTATTTTTGAGGATATCGCCTACCCACGGTACCATCAGATTTGCAGGCAGAGGCAAGCTGAGTCCGAGGTACATCGGACCTTTTGATATTCTGGAAAGAGTTGGCGAAGTGGCTTACCGTCTTGCATTACCTCCATCATTAGAGGGAGTATATGACGTATTTCACGTATCGTAGCAGAGGAGATATGTCGCAGACCCTAGCCACGTGCTTGATCATTCGGATATTACAGTCGGGCCCAGTCTGTCTTACGTAGAGCAGTCAGTTGAGATCCTCGACCGCAGCGAGAAGACTTTAAGAGGGCAGACGATTCGACTGGTCAGAGTGGCATGGAAGCACCATTCACCAGCCGAGTCTACTTGGGAGCGCGAGGATTCTATTCGGTAGTGATTTCTGTACTTATTTAAGGAGCAAGGTACGAATTTATGTACGGCATTTGATTACTAGTTGTTTAAAATTCTTTTATATATTATCGTACTTTACTTTTAATTTCGGGGATGAAAATTTTCTAAATTGGGAAGAATGTAAACCCCCTCGATTTATTCTGTAGATAGTTAGAGTGGATTTGGAAAATTTTAGTAGCAGATGTCGAGGATTAGAGTAGAGATAATTTATCTGGTAATTAAAACCCTTGGCGCGCTCCATCATTTTCTGGTTTTTCGAAGCCCAATATCAGCCCATAAATTCCGTTAAATTTTTGTACTTCTGACCTGACCCGCCAAATTAGGCACTGGACTTTTCCGTCTTTTAAAATTAATTTCTATGTGCTCTAAATCAATTGCGCAACATTTCAAAAATCGTAACCCACATTTAATTTCGTGTCAGACACCTGTGTCGTTACCCTAAATTTTGGGATACAAACTTAACCCGTTGAGCCGGACCAACTAAAGGGTCCAAGACTGACTCCAAGCTCCCACCATTTTTAGCCTTTGCGTTATTTCCGAATTTTGACCCCAAGTGCCCCAATTAAATTAAATTCGCGGGACGCTTTGTTTCTATTTAAATCAGGGATACTGACTTTGTAAATCCTATTTCAATCCTTAAATTAATCCAAATATCTTCCTAATTAAACCCATGCCTAACGCACAATACCCTATCACAATAAAAATTTCTAAACATATTTTTCTCCGCAATTTTTGTGTTATTTTATGTGTCCATGCAATTTCCCAAATTTACGGGGCTTAGTCGCAATTATTAAATTGTGTGGCAACACCCTATTGGCCAAGAACTAATGAGAGGGTCCCAAAATAGGGTCCCATTCTCACCCACTCATTCACCCTCATGAAGAAACCCTCTCCTCTTCATGTTTAATCCCATCCATCCATTTTTAAATGGATTGATCCCAACCACCCATCTCCTCCACACACTCCCCTATAAAGTAGCTCCTACACCCCACCCTCAACCAAAACCTACCGGCCCTAATCCCAAAAATCTCTCTCTCTCTCCTCCTCCATTTAATTTCTGCATGCAAAGGAAACTCCAAGTTTCTTCTCCCTCCATTATTTTCTTCTTCTTCCTTAGACTCTTCTTCCTCCTCCACTACTCCCCATAGTTCACCTCCATCCACTGTATTTCCTCGCCTCCGGCCAGGAGGCGCCGCCCTCCGGCGCTATAGACGTCCCTCCCCGCGGCCTGTGCTCGTCCAGCAGCCACGGGAACTCCTAGACAGCGGCTCCGGCCTGTGTGACTGCCCGCCGGACAGCTAGTTCCCCCCGCACTCCGACTGCGACCCCCGACCGGCTGATAGCTCTCTCCCCCGCTCCGGACAGACCCCCGCTCCGGCTGAGCAGACAGCCCGCTCCGGCTGCAATCAGCCCACGACCGCCGTCCGGCCCGACAGCAGCTTCTCCGGCTAGTTTCTTTACCTCCTCCCCGTCCGACCTATCCCGGCCACCCCCCTCGATCTCAGACCAACCACCACCTCCCTCTTCCTCACCTCCTTCTTCATCACCACCACTATCACCATTATCACTACCACCTTCAACTCCAACACCACCGGACATTCCCCATTTTCTGGCCAGCCCCTCCTCGCTTCAGATGTTTGGGTATACTCCTCTCCCTCTCTTTACATTTATACATGTTGTTGATTTATATATATGGAGATGGGAATACTAGCTAGGGTTGTGTATATCATGTTGATACATATGGCTAATATAGTACTTGAACTTTATGACTAGGGTTAACAATGGTTAAGGCTAATGAGGAATAATGGAATGTGGATCTTAAATAACTTGAGGTTGGTTTAATGAGGTTTAATATAATTTAGTGCTTAGGTAGTGTAGTAAGACAATGAACCCTGTGTTTAATAACGTTTGTTTAAGGAGTTGTTTTACATGTCATAATAGGGAATTGATGGATAACTGCAGGGTTGATAATTAGGTTTAATTCAGGTTATATATGGTTGGCGAGGATATGGATAAATGAGGGTTATGTATGTATCAAGTTTTAGGGGCTGATATGATTGTTCCAAGCAATTGACGGTTAATTGAGGAACAGGTTAAATGGTAGTAAAAATATGCAGTGATAACAAAGCAGTGGTTATTTGTAGAGCTAATATTTGATGATATTGTACGGGCGAATGATTTGGAGATAGGTATTATTCGGATCAAGGATCAGAAATTGAGGACTATGATATTGGTAGTAACTATTTGAGTTGGAGACTGAGTTTAGGTGTAGATAAGTGAAGCAACCCTGCCTGTCGGGGAATAGATTATTAATTATTGGTTTGTATCTCAACCCTGCCTGTCGAGACTGTAGATAGAGGTTCAGGTTCAACGCACAATCGTTGACCGCTTGGGGAAGGGGAAGACAGTTACTAGTCGTTTGGGGCTACTCTGCACGCGCTTATATATGTATATATAGTGATCCTGTATTCTAGAGTAATGTATCACCCGTGTGTCTCTGTGCTCGGAGCTACGGTACGCCCCGTGTGTCTCTGTGTTCGGAGCTACGATTTTATTTTGGACAGCCCACGCGTCGAACATTGTCTTTAAACTGTATCACACTAGTTGGTTATGATAGAGTACCCTATCGTGCACTTGTACTTTCTGTTTACTTGGCATGTTGTATTTCTGTACCTTGTTACGTCCCTCTGAGGACCTGGTTCCCTGCCAGTTTTGCAGCATTGACGATTACGGAGCACTTGTAGATACCGATGGAGTGACATGTCTTGCGGGCACGGTACCAGGTACTCACACCTTATCTACCGGCATTATGTTTATTGTACATTGATTATTCATCTGCTGTTGTAGCCTAGTTTTTATAGACTCATACTTCTTCTCGAGTCTATTCGAGTTAGTGTGTTATTGGGCGGCCGACTTTAGCACATATAGCTTTTTCTTGTATACTTCTGTACATTGTGGTTTGAGACATAGAGGTTTACATGTATGGGATATCTAGATTCTGCCCTTTATATTACAGCTTATACGTATTCGAGTCAGACCAGAGTCTGGTCGAATGCGTAGCTGGCGTGTCACGTGTTCCTGGTCCACGTATTTTGGGACTGGGGTGTGATAGTTAATTATGGGTGATAAATTTAGATGACAACCGATATCAGAGGTAATATGGACATGATGATCGTTAGCCAAACCTGAAAGGTTTTCTCAGAGGTAATATGGATATGGCAAACATGGACGGGAAGAAATATTAGGATGATAGTTGAAAGGTTATATGGACGTGAACCAATGTCCAAAAAATATACTGAGAAGTGATTTGCTGATTGTGGTCTATCCGAAAATGTAGATAGACCTGAGGGTTGCTCCGTTGGGAGATCGTTAGGATGATAGCTCAGAGGTAACGTAAACATGACTAGCACCTAACGAGATTGGTTTGAGTGGTCACTATGGGAGTGCACAAGTGGACCTGAGGACTGCTCCGCTGGAGAGATTTTTAAGGATCCATTATCTGTTGCATATCCAGGACTCCTGAATATCGATAGTGGCTTCTACAATAATTTTTATAGGAAGGACAAGGCCGCACATAGACACTTGCTGGAGAAAAGGAACCAAGAGTGTAAACACTGTACATCTTTGTTGTCTTTAATATGGATAGGAAAGTACCGGCCTAGCCTTAGACGTAGTACTTTTCAGGAACTTGCCGTTGATGGGCATCATGAGAAAGTCGCCATTGGATTTCTCTAGTAGGTAGGCGCCATTGGAGAAGACTGATTCTACGATAAATAGGCCTTCCCATTTGGGTTAAAACTTGCCGGCCGTCTTGTGGATCATTACCATCGGTCTCCTTACTGTCACGACGAGGTTACCCACTTGGTAAGTCCTCTTCTTTACCCGTTTGTTGAAGGCTACCGAGAGACGCGCTTAGTACAGATCAATACGCGGTTAAGCTAAGAGACGTTTTTCGTCGAATGCTTCTAACTCTTGTAGCCACCGGCTATGATTTTTGTCAACGGTTAGCCGGTTGGAGAGAGCCACTCTGAGCGAGGGAATTAGGACCTTGAGGGGGAGGACCGCTTCGTTCCCGTAGACCAAGGAGAATGGCGTGACGTCCAGATTATTGTTCGGTAGGCCGAGAGACATTCATCCAACTCCTCATTCCAAACGTGTTTGTTGGATGACACAAACTTTTTAAGAAGCTTTATGATGGTCTTTTTGAAGATTTTTTTACTACTAAAATATACTGTTTTAGCAACAAAATTATCAATTGCTAAAATATATTTTTCTGTCGCTATTTGATTTTAGCGACTTAGCGAAAAAAATGTTCCGTCAGAATAACTAACGTCACTACAAAAATTTTGTCTCTAATCCATCGCTTAATCGACGGATTAGCGACCGACTGGGCAACATAAACCAGTGACGGATCAGCGACATACTAATTACGTCGCTAAACTTTTTGACTATTTATCGACGGATTAGCGACGGATTATGTGAGCCAAAATTTGCCAAATTTTCCAGAAGGTTTTGCACATTCAGGGCTCACAGTGTTCGTCGCTTATCCGTCGCTAATCCGTCACTCTCTATGATGGATTAGTGATGGATTGTAGCGACAGATTCTGATACATGTTTGGCATATTTGTGTGTATCAGACAGTTTAGCGACAGAATGTTTTGTCGCTGGGTAGTCGTTTTCCTGAGATTTTTTGTCGAAAATTCGTCGTTTACTTGAGAATTTCTAGATTTTTTGTCGCTATTATGTCGCTAGTCCGTCCATAAAGTTAATATTTTTCCTAAAAATTAATTTCTGCTGAACATATACCAGTTATACATTCACTAATTTCTACACAAATAAATTTCACACAAGTAAATTTCATAAAAACAAATAAAACCCATACAAACATATGCAAATGTTATATATACGTTGAAATAATAAACGTCAAAATAATAAAGTAGAGTAATCCAAATATGTACAAATAATTGTTATACAATTCCACAAACTCAAAAAATCAATCAAGTCGATGGTGGAGGTGGCGGTGACTGTCTGCTAGCAATTTACAGTGCCACGACCATAGCGATGATATCTTGTAGATCATCAGGAGTAACGGTAAACGGAGTAGTGGCAGGAGCCGTCAAAAAAGCTGGAGGACCCATCGATTCCATCAGAGGAGCTAGAGCCATCGGAGTAGCTGGAGGACCCAACGTAGTGTCCGATGGAGGAGCCCTTGTAGTAGCCGTCGGAGGAGCAGGTGCTGCAGCATCACGAGTTTCTATCAACTGTCGGACCAGCCCATGTAGCTCATGTACAGTCGTCGTGAGCTACTCTAGAGACATCACACCAGAAGGAACGCGGACCCGGAAACTGATGTAGCTGGAGTAGCCGTCGGAGGAGCTCTAGAAAGAACCGAAGGCATCGATGCCAACGATCCAGTACCGTACACGCTGTCGCCTTTCCCTCTCCCGACAGCTTGTACCCACCGATCATTTCTCTCAGTCGGCGTGCTACTCTCAATGCCCCCTCTAACGTCTCATATGTTTCCTTTATTTATTTATATAAATAGGTTTAGAGTTAAGGATTTTAGAGTTATATGGAGTATCATATTAGATACTAGATATCAGTATATGTATATAATTTGAGTTATATTTGATATATTTGTTTTTCATGATATCTTAAAATATGATATTAACCAAGGTTCAAAGTATCAAAATCAGAATCAGTATCAGACCATTCCTATGAGGTTTGAAGTAAATTGAATAAAATTATAATTTTAAGTATTTGCAGTATTTACAGTATTATTTCTTAAAATAGGATATTAACAAAGGTGCATAATTTTAAGTATTTACAGTATTGTTTCTTAGTATTTTTAAAATTGAATGACCTAGAGTAGACCTAGTTTGACTATTTTGACCTAGAAACAACACTGTAAAAAAGAGAGGAGAGAGAGAGAGAGAGAGAGAGAGAGAGAGAGAGAGAGAGTGAGAATAGGGGTAAATGAAATGCGAATATAAATTTTAGGTTTTTGTAGCGACGTATATTTTTGTCGCTAATCCGTCGCTGAAATAACAGCGACGGATTAGCGACGGATTTGTGACAAAAAATAATATATTTTATTTACATAAATAACTTCTCACATCCGATTTCAGATTTGGTATTTCTTTAATTTTTAGAATTTAATTTTTTTCTGATAATGTATTCCTGCTGTATTTCTCAGGTTGGTTCCTGTCATTTTATTTATTTATTTATTTTATTTTGTTGTTGAGAGAGACTACCCGAGACTAGTAGAATACCCATTGGCATTGCTATAGACCCAGTTTAGGACCTGCATGTAGAATGGATACTTGGTTCTGTTCATTTAGGGTGAACCCATGACTAAACCCTCTTTCTCTTCTCTTTTAGTATATATATGAGCTTTTCTCTCTCTCCTCTATTTCTTCTTCCTTTTTATTTTTATTTCATTCTTTCTCCTCTCCCTTAAGCTCCCTCTAACCCTAGCCCTAGGAGAAAGTTGCTGTGACTTGGACCGTGAGAGATAGAGGCTTGGAGCCACTCGAGGCAAGTACATCTTGCCCAATGGTGAAGTCATTAAAATTTTGAATTTTTCAAATATATGTTGTCTTAAAAATGTATTTGATTGCAAATATTCTCCTTGAGTAACTGATCATATTTAGTCCTTATATTAGAGCATTTTATTTCGTGCAATTTTTCTTTTGTTTCACTTGATTTGGTGTTAAAATAAAGTTTTATGAAAAAAGTAAAATTTTAGTTTTTGGAGCTTTCGGCCATGCTGAACCTGTTGTTGGAGAAGACAAAGTCTTCATACGGCCAGCGAGCTATGAACTCTTGCTGAACCTATTGGGGTAAATGAGAATACTATGCGGCCTGAGAGGATTATGCGGCATGAACTCTTGCAACATATTGACATCATGTGTCCATCTTGTTGGATGCATAACTTCTTATTTACATAAATATCTTTGAACACCTTGTGTTTTCACTCGCTGAACGAATAAAAAATTTGCTAAGCCCAAGAGGGGCGTCTATGCGGCCAGTGGATGCATGCGACCAGTATGTACATACACCCAGTGGGTACATATGACTAGTGAGTGCTTGCGGCCAGTGGGTGCATGTGGCCATTGAGTCCATGCTGCCAGTGGTTGCATGCAGCCAGTGAGTGCTTGCGGCCAGTAGGTGCATGCGGCCAAGGGCACATACGACCAGGAACTCTTGTGTGTATTTTGTGTTTCCTGTTGTTATATTCTTTTAGTAATTTCCTTTTAGTGATTATTTTTGTGTGCTTCCTTATGTCGATACAAGTTTATGTTACCAGACAAGTTTTGCATGTGATTTTATAAGACAAGTTTATGTACAAGTTCACCATCCTCACGACACCGTAAAAATTTTTGTGTATGAAAATCCATTGCATTTGGCTTCGGGCAATCGAGTGTGAGTATTGTCCAATGTATCACGTGTCGCGAATACGATAACTTATGAAAAGCTCGTATTCAAGACTCGGCATTCTAGGAAGTTCTCAAGTATCCACGACTTGAGAACTTGAAATTAGAATGATTAAACACGATAAGATTTACCTAGATCATTGGGAGGGAATAATATTGCACTACCGGCTACCCTGATCCCTAAGGGCCCCATATAGCCTGGACTACCCTTCTAGGCAAGGGCTCCATGACTGACCAAGTTTACATGTGCTGCGACACTTACAAGACTAGTTTATATTCAAGTTTATGTTACAAGACAAGTTTATATTTATAAAGCAAGTTTATGATTGAAAGTTTAAGTTTATGTTTATAAGTTCAATTTTTGTTTATGACAAGTAACAAGTTATGTTATTATATGGTTGATTGTGCATTTAAGTTTACTAAACAAGCAAACCCTTGGCTATCCGAGTTAACTGCAGTATCAGTGGTAGCAATATTCTTTAAAATATGCATTTAGTAATTAATGTCTGTGATAACCCTAGCTAGTTAGTCGTAGCAAGCCGTAAAGTTGTTTGACCGTACGATGAATGATGTTAATTTCATTATAGCTCGCTCTTCTAGTTTTATTTTTCTCCGGACGCGTGGTTAGGGTGCTAAGTTCTGCTCGGATGAAGGTCTGCAACCCGATCCTTGTTTAGTTTAAGGGTTGTGGTCCCGATCTAGAGTAGTTCCAATGCTCTTTTTCCCCTCGTCGCCTTATTTTTATTCTTTTGTATTTATTATCAGTTCTTCCTGTATTATTCTTGAAACGAGTACATTGGTACCGGGCAAGTTTCGATCAGAATTTATTTTCTTATGTCTCTTTCTTCTTATGTTGTGATGTGTTTGGTCTATCACCTTGAGCTTTTTTGTGGTACTTATTGCTTGGGGTTCTGACCCCACTGGCTTTGCATGGCTAGGTTACCATGAAGAGAACCAGGATCCACTGCACTTCCAACAATATGGCTTGCACTCGTAGGACTGTGACCAAAGTTTGCGAGTGGGTTTCTTTTTTTCACCCCACGTCTTGATTACTTTATTTTGTGGTATTTAGCAAGGGATGGAGTTAGCTCCTTATATTTTTGAGACTGTGGTCAACATGATGTATATATTAGACCATGGCTGGTAGATTTGATGATGTATTATTATACTTTGCTAGTACAGTATTTTGTATTCACTATCTTCATGATCATATATGACATATAATTTGGGATGCCTTTTTTTACTTTAATATATGATATACTCTTGTACTTGTGTTGCTGGGTTGAGATAATAGGATTTTTCGGCCTTAGGACTGATGTCATAGCATGCTAGAGTTCACCCATCTATCTTCTAGATAACCTTAACACATTGTAGCTTACTTGGATATTTTGCAAGGTACGGTTGGCCATGTCAGTCCCCGTATTTACCTACTATTTTGGGAGCGGGGCGTGACAAAGTTTTAGTGGTAGCCCATACAGGTATTTTTTTAGACTTGTGGGAGGACTCATCTTGTTAGAATCTCAATCTTCTATTATCTTCAATTGAACTCCACTTATGATCTGCACCTCTCACTTTTCTTGAACTTCAAACTTGCTTGAAATAATTATTCTATTCTCGTCCCTTGTTGATATCCTTGTGTCCTTATCCTTCAGGGACACCCCACCTGTTCCTTCTTTCGAGGGTTTCGTTGCACCAATAACTTTAGCAGATATATTAGTAGGCCAGATTCTGCCATTGAACCAAGGGAAAGCGTCAGTAGCTTTTCATCAGCCGGCTCCGTAAGTCATGTATGCCCGACTGGCACAATCAGCTCCACCAGTCTTGCCAGAACAGCCAGTTCAGCCCGCTCTGTCACTCATACTAGCCCGGCCAACCCAGACAATTCCACCAGTTCTACTAGTACAACCAGGACAAGCAGGCTCGCAGGCTATGTAGGGATGATCCAAACTATGATGATGGTACAGCAGCAACAATAATAACTCCAGCTTCAGCAAAAAGTGGTCTAACTCTGCCAACAGCTTCAGCAAGGACAAGAACAGACCAATGCTACTCTTTTCCAGGGAGTTAGAGTAGCACTCGACAACAGTGGATATTATACTCACAACTCGGTGACCAATGTTAGTCGCATGCGCCCAACCAAGTTCATTGGCAGAAAAGATACAGTTTTAATATATTCTTGGCTCTAGGACTTTGAGGCAATCCTGGATGCAACCAAGACCCCAGATAATGAGAATGTAGCAGTCGTAAAGCTATAATTATAAGATCTTGTCTAAGATTGGTGGGCAGCACAAGAAATGGCACTTCCGAAGCCCATTGACTGGCAGACATTCGCGGAGCGCTTCCAGGAAAAGTATTTCAACACCACCACCAAGTTTCAGCTACAGCAACAGTTTATCAACCTCCGCCAAAATATAAGATCAGTCGACTAGTATGAGGCCGAGTTTTGTCGACTTAGCTAGTTTTCTCCCAGTATAGTAGCTTTCAAGAAAGATCGAGCCAATATATTTGACCAAGGGTTACATCTAGAGCTTCAGCAGTTTATAGTGAGTCATAATTATACCACCTACGATGCAGAACTTAGGGCAGCTAGGTCCCAAGAACTTGCAGGCCATAGATTAGTAGTAAGGACCGGAGGCCAGAAGAGGTCGCACTCATCCCTGAGAAGCACCAATATTCAGTCATCATCTCCCGTACCAGCAGTCAGAACTTTTTGCCTGCCAGTACCTCCAACCTCCATTGTAACCTCAGTACAATATACCAGGCAGTCTGTATCAGCAAGATGCTGCCACTACGGCAAGCTAGGGCACACCAAAAATTAGTATAATAGGGCTAATAGCTAGTATCTCAGATGTGGGGCATCCGACCACATGATTGGTTCATGCCCAATCCTCTACCCAGAGACTTCTTCAGTCCGACAGTTACCAGCTCCGCCTCGGGCAATGATCGAAGGCCCGCTAGGACCACTATTAGTAGTTCGACCCCTATCCCTGCATCATCGCCCCACGCAGACTCAGCAGTTCTAACAGCAATTTCTGGCACAGTATGTGCAAGTCCAACAAGCCCAACCAACAAGACAGAACTAGCAGCAAGTTAGAGCCACGACCCCTAGACGATGGCCTAACGAAATATTTGGCAACCTAGAACAGTTATTAGTTGAAGGCGCTATAATTGTGGGTGAGATTTCTGAGTTCTCTTTAGCTTCTCTTATTCTTGGGTTCTTGCCAAACGGTCTCATGTTCTGACCCATTTGAAATACGATAGTTGTTTCGATCCTTTCATTGAGCAAATGTGAGTTTTTTGTCCTCCTTTTCTGCCTTTGTATCTTGTGGTACGTGATATCTATCATGTGTCTCGACTGCGAAGGTATGTCCTAGATTAGAGTCATGTCCTCGATATAGTCATTGGTACCAACTTACCTCCAGGCTTGGCTCTTGTCCATTTGTATGAGTCAGCATAGGCAAACGAGGACGAGTTCCTATTCGACTGACTCAGGAGTATATGTATCCATATGCCTCTATTTTCCTATGTGTTGCTTTTGTGTATTTATTTATTAGTTACTTCTGAAGCTATCTTTTCTATTTTTAGTTATTTGCTTAGTATAATCCTTTGATTAGTGACTTGTGATTTCCTGAGATTTCTCGTGTGTTCTAGCTCGACTAGCATTGGTGAAATTCCGAGGACATAATTTTTCTAAGGAGGGTAGAGATGTCACACCCGATTTCAGATTTGGTATTTTTAGAATTTAATTTTTTTCTCTGATAATGTATTCCTATTATATTTCTCATGTTGGTTCCTGTCATTTTATTTTTTATTTTTCTGTTGTTGAAAGAGACTACCCAAGACCAGTAGAATATCCATTGGCATTGCTATAGACCCGGTTTAGGACCTGCATGTAGAATTGATACTTGGTTTGGTTCATTTTGGGTGAACCAATGACTAAACCCTCTTTTTCTCCTCTCTTAGTATATATTTGAGCTTTTCTCTTTCTTTCTCTTTCTTCTTCTTCATTTTCATTTCCTTCTTCCTCATCTCCCTCAAGCTCCCTCTAAACTTAGCCCTAGGGAAAGTTGATGTGACTTGGACCGTAAGAAATAGAGGCTCGGAGTCACTCGAGGCAAGTACATTTTGCTCAATGGTGAAGTCATTAAATTTTTAGATTTTTTATATATATGTTATTTTAAAAATATATTTGATGTAAAATGTTATCCTTGAGTTACTGATCATATTTAGTTCTTGGAGTGTTGGATTTTGATGTATAGATTTTTGTATATCTGTGTTTTAAGTTTAGGGTTTTTATATGTTTCATAAGTTTTCCTTGGTTTTGATATATTAAAATATAGTATTTTCAAAAAACTAGTGCTTTATTATGTTAGAATATTTTATTTCGTGCAATTTGGCTTTTGTTTCACTTAATTTGGAGTTAAAATGAAATTTTTATGAAGAAAACAAATTTTTAGTTTTTGGATCTTTTGACCATTGCTGAACCTGCTGTTCGAGATGACGAAGTCTTCATTCGGCTACCAAGCTATGCGGCTGAGAGTGCTATGTGGCCCGAGAGGGTTATACGGTGTGAACCCTTGTCGCATACTGACAGCATGTGTCCATCTTGTTGGACTCATGACTGCTTATTTACACAAGTGTTCTTGAACACCTTGTATTTTTACTCGCTGAACGAATAAAAATTTTGCTAAGTCTAAGAGGGGTGTCCATGCGTTTAGTGGGTGCATGCGACCAGTGAGTCCATGCGGACAGTGGGTGCATGCGACCAGTGAGTCCATGCGTTCAGTGGGTGCATACGGCCAGTAAGTGCTTGTGTCTAGTGGGTGCATGCGACCAGTGGGTGCATGCGGCCAGCGAGTGCTTGTGGCCAGTGGGTGCATGCAGCCAGTGAGTCCATACGGCCAGTGGGTGCATGCGGCCAGTGAGTCTTGTGTGCTTTTTGTGTTCACCGTTGTTATGTTCTTTTAGTAATTTTTTTTTAATGATTATTGTTGTGTGCTTTCTTATGTCGATACAAGTATATGATACCAGACAAGTTTTGCATGTGACCTCACAAGACAAGTTTATGTACAAGTTCACCATCCTTATGTCGATACAAGTTGTGTAATTTCTTATATCGGGCAATCATGTACGAGTATTGTCCAATGTATCACGTGTCGCGAATAAGATAACTCATAAAAATCTCGTATTCGAGACTCGTCATTCTAGGGAGTTCTCAAGTGTTCATGACTCGAGAACTCGAAATAATTTAGAATGGTTAAACAAGATAAGATTTACCTAGATCATTGGAAGGGAAGAATATTATGCTACCGGCTACCCTGATCCCTTAGGGAACCATGCAGCATTAAGAACCCTGCTAGGCAAGGGCTCCATGACTGACCAAGTTTACGCATGCTGCGGCACTTATAAGACAAGTTTATATACAGGTTTATCTTACAAGGCAAGTTTATGTTTATAAAGCAAGTTTATTATTGCAAGTTTAAGTTTATGTTTATAATTTTAATTTTTATTTATGATAAGTAATAAGTTATGTTATTGTTTGGTTGATTGTGCATTTAAGTTTACTAGACAAGCGTACCTTTGGCTATCCGGGTTAACTACAGTGTCAATGGTAGCAATATTCTTAAAAAAATGCATTTAGTAATTAATATCTATGACAATCCTAGCTAGTTAATCGTAGCAAGATGTAAAGTTATTTGGTCGCACGATGAATGATGTTACTTTTATTATAGCTCGCTCTTCTAGTTTTATCTTTCTTTTGACGTATGGTTAGGGTGCTATGTTCTGCTCGGGTGAAGGTCTGCAACCCCGATCCTTGTTAGGTTTAAGGGTTGTGGTTCCGATCCAGAGTAGTTCCTATGCTCTTTTTTTGCTCATCACCTTACTTTTATTCTTTTGCATTTATTATCAGTTATTCCTGTATTATTCTTGAGATGGGTACATTGGTACCGTATAAGTCTCGATTAGCATTTATTTTCTTATATATCTTTTTTCTTATGTTGTGATGTGTTTGGTCTATCACCTTGAGCTCCTTTGTGGTACTTGTTGCTTGGGGTTCTGAGCCCACTGGCTTTGCATGGCCAGGTAACCCCGAAGAGAACCAGGATCCACTGTACTTCCAGTAAGATGGCTCGCACTCGCAAGACTGCGGTCGAAGCTCGTGAGTGGATTTTCTTCTTTCATCCTTCGTCTTGATCACTTTATTTTGTGGTGTTTAGCAAGGGGCAATGTTAGCTCCTTATATTTTTGAGACTGCGGTCAATATGATATATATATTAGACCATCGCTGGTATATTTGATCATATATTATTATACTTTCTAGTGCTGTATTTTGTATTCACTAGCTTCATGATCATATATGACATATAATTTGGGATACTTTTTTACTTTCATATATGATATACTCTTGTACTTGTGTTGCTGGGTTAATATAATAGGATTTGTCGGCCTTAGGACTGACGAAATAACATGCTAGAGTTCACCCATCTATCTTCTAGACAACCTTAACACATTGCGACTTACTTCGGTATTATGTATGGTGCGATTGGCCATGTCAGCCCCCGTATTTATCCAGGATTCTGGGAGCTGGGTGTGACATAACTTAGTCAATTTTTTGTTGAATTTTCGTTGCTAACTCAGCGACAGATTATTTTTTGTCTCTGAGATCCATCGTTATTTAACAGTATTTTTGTAGTGTTTGCTAGACCATTTGCTGCTAGGTTGTAGGTAGTCGAGGCTACATATTAAATTCGGTTCTTGTCACATAACCGATAAAAAATATGACTTACAAACGGTGGACCATTGTCATGGATGATCCTTTATGGCAAGTCGAAGCGGTATATGACGTGATGCGTGACGAAGCTGACCATATTTGATGTCTTGAATTCAGCGAGTGGTACGACTTTCGCCCACTTGGAGAAGTAGTCGGTAATGGACAGGATAAACAGATGTCCCTTGGACGAAGGTAGACTAATCGACCCTATGATATCCATGATCTAGGCTTCGAATGGCTAACATGCTACCGTCGGGTATAGAAACTCCAAGGGTTGGTACATGAAGTTCGTATGGATTTGGCACGCTTGGCACTTTCTTGCATAGTCAACAGCGTCTGCTACCAAAGTCGGCCAATAGTAACCCATTCTCCGGAGGCAGTCCTATAGCTTAGTCTCTGGCTGATGGACACCACAAACTCCATAGTGGGCCTCGCAGAGATCCTACTTTGCTTCTTTATTCGATAGGCATCGTAGCAGAAGACCGTCATAGGAGCGACGATATAGCATTTTTGTATCCGTATCGTAATAGAACCGGAGGGAACGTCTTCTGATAGAAGTGTCCTCATTTGGGTTCTCTGAAAGAATTCCATAAACTGTGTAGTCTATAAATGAGATTCTCCAGTCTTGTGAGTCAGTGCTCATCTCTACTAAGTAGCTCAGGCACTGATAGAGGTCATAACACATTTTTAGTGGTGTCACATGCAGGTCAGGCTTCACAGTAGTACGATGTCGTGGTAGTGCAATGACTTAGTTGTACTACTGCGAGCCTGCGATAGGATAGGATAGGATATAGGACACTAGTATGAGAGAGTATACTCAATCACAACTAGGAATTCTAAATTTGATTTGAAATTATTACATTTGTGTCACGCCCCAGTCCCAAAATACGTAGGACTAGGAATACGTAAGCATGCCAGCCGTATGTATATAAAAACTCCAATATATAGATATCATAATACACACGTACGCTATAATATGAATGTTAACTCACATGTGGTATATATAGTATCAAAAGTCACAGTGCATAACTAGATCTCATCCACAGAATCAAATAACCAAATAACTATATAACTGTATCAAGTATAAATGCTTGATAATAACAAGTAGTTAGTAGAGACAAATCCACTACCAACTAGAATATAAGAGAAACCACATAAGAACATCTAATAAACCATGAGACTCGAAGAGAAGACCTCCTCAAAAGAGATAAGTAGCAAGTCCTGATCGGTGCTCCTGCAAATAGTCGAGATCATCTACACCTGGAAAGGGACCAGGTTCTCAGAGGGACGTAACAAGATACATAGACGCATGCCAATTTGAATACAGTAAATATGCATAATAGGATGAAAATATGTAAGTATGTTGTACATGACAATCTATATGAATGTATAATGAGGATAACTTTTTGACGTATGGGCATGGGTAGGCTACTCGATCTAAATCTCATAACTCACACACACGGCAGGGACATCAGAAATTGACATACCTTGGGGGTAGCGACCAGCGCGACACCAGAAATTGACATACCTCGGGGGTAATGACCAGCGCGACACACTACCGTAGTATGTGCATACTAGATACTACAGTTTACCAGAGTGGTTATAGCCCATACGCCTACTGATTGTCCTTCTCTTCCATGATACTATGTGTCAAGTGTGTGTCAACTTATATATAGTATATAATTATGACTGAAAGAAAAATACACATGCAATGAACACATCAAAATATAATAGGCATGCAAAGTATTGTAAGCAATTTGGTAAGGTATCTTGCCTGGTAAGGAAGCTGCGTAGTGCCAATAGCCTGCTCCTGGAGTCTCGCAGAATAATCCAATGGTCCTCGGAGTACACACACAGGGCACAAGGATCGAGGGTGACTGTTACAGGTTGTCTTTGGCAAAGGTGACGGGTCTACGTTGATGATGATATCGATGTTGATGATGATAACGAGGGTGATGATGATTAAGGTGATGATGATGATTAAGGTGATAATGGTTAAGGGGATTAGGTGATATTGGTGATGATGATAGTTAAGATGGTAATGGTGATGATGTATGTTATGGGGGTGATGATGATAGGGATGATGGTGGTTGAAGTCTGCCGGAGTCCGGCGACCAGGGAGGTCTTACGAGGGAGGTCAATGGAGGACAGGGAAGAGGAGGACAGGGAAGAGAAGAAGACTGCGGGGTGGTGTTGTTAATGGTACTGGTGGTGCGTGGACTAGGCGAGGAGGATGATTGGCAGCGGGGATGAGTCGAGGAGGCTCAGGCGAGGGAAGGAGGTCGGGAACGGGTCTGACGAGGCAAGGCTCGACTGCGGGAAAGGTTGGGTTGTCTGACTCAGGTCGCCTTCAGCGGGTGCAGGCAAGTCGGTTGAACAGTGGGTCAAAGTCAGGCGGCCTACGACGTTGTGGTTGAAGGAGGCGGTGAGCAGTTGAGGCGGTAGGGTGCTGGCGGGTGCAGGCGTTCTGTCATGCTCTGGCGAGTCGTCGAAGGGGTACAACGGTCGGAGGGGGAGGACAGGCCGGAGAAGAGGAGGAATGAGGTGGAGATTGGTCCAGCGGGTCGACTGCTTAGGGAGGACTCGACGGGGAAGGAGAGAACAGGGAGGAGAGAAGAGGGCGGTGCTCTGTGCAGGTGGAGGTCCGACGAGGTCTCCGGTCGGGGTTGCCGGGGAAGGGAGATGCACAGGAGGAAGGGGAAGATGACGAACGGTAGGGGTCGGCTAGGTATAGCATAGGGTTTGGGTTGTGATGTTGTGTTGAATGAAAAATTAAGAAAAATTATTATTTATACATGTAGAAAAGTAGGGTTGGGTGTTGACCTAGGGGATTGGACTTGGTCAACATCTGGCTTCACATGGGGATGTTTGGAGGGCTAGGATTTGCATTGTTTAAAATAGATAGCTAGAATTAGATGAGGGGGAGAGGTTGAGTGCTACACACTCCAAAAATTATGGAGAAAATTCAAATGACCAAATAATAAAGGAAAAATAGGTTTCTTCATGTAATGGTGTAGAAACCTTAATGCGCTTTTGTAATAAAGTCCCTAATAATTAAAAAATTACACAAAGATGGAAATTGGATAAAATAAATTAAAAATAATAAAATTGGTGTTCTAAAACTAATTAGAAGTACATGGGGCTAAAATTAGGTGGGACACAAGTGTCATGGACATAGAGGACTTAGAATAGAATATTATCATAAATTAGGTTGCACAAAACGGGTCAAGATTGTGTCTCCAATTTTGATTGAAACGCACAAGGATACAAAGTTGTATTTATTTACAATTAAATATAAACGTCCGTGACGAATATCGTGCGACTAAAATATAGCACAAGAGAGCATGATTATAAGTTACACAAAGGTCAGGATGGAAGACTGACATGTCTAGGACAAGGGTGTAAATTTATAGGAAGGCAGTGGCTAGTGTAGTGCTCCAATTATCGAAGCAACGGTAAGGTGCACTAAGTGATATAAATATTATAAAATCGTCTAAAATAAAATGTTCTACTTCTAATTGGATCCAAACTAGCCCTTGTCTCACTATCTAAGCCAAGTAGGCCTAATTTTGGGTGAGGGGGTTTACATTTTGATTTCTTCTGAATACTTTGAATATTGTTGTCCTTCATTGATAATATCTTAACTTGTGTTGAATTAATCTTTTTTGTTTCGATCTGTCATCAGGATGCCGCCGAAGATGCGTTCCTAGCACTCAGGCATAATGTTAGCACGATCAGTCACTTTGTCGCCTATGAGGACACCACCATCAGACGTTGTTCCAGCAGCTACATTCTAGAGGTTGACTTCACCGATCCAAGTGGGCATTTTTGCAGCAGCTTTCAAAGGTGCTCTACCTCCGGTACAGAGGATAGCACCAACAGTTGCAGGAGATCTTCCTTTCCCGCCACCTATAGTCGATCAGACGCAGATGTTCGTGCTCTTTCAGCAGATGATGGAGGCACAACAGCGACAATCAGTGGTTATGCGACAGAGCATTGAGAATGCTCACCAGATTGCGCTCGCAGGAGTTGAGAGAGTTATATTATTCCAGTAACAGAAGACACCGCCTCAGCCCAATCTGCAGCAGCCGAGGCTAGGGACTATCATTGAATTTAAGAGGATGGGGCCTAAAAACTTTTTGGGCATCGAGGGAATCTTGTACACAGACGACTGGATAGAGAAAATTGAGAGGGACCTGTGATTGTCAAAGATTCCTCAGAGCTTGCAACTAGAGGCAGCAGGTAGTATGATGTTTGATATTGTGCTGACATGGTTCAGACATACCCCAAGATATCAGTGTCGGGACTTACTTGGGGAGCTTTCAAAGAGGTTTTCAAAGAGAAGTTCTTCTCGGATGTATCTCAGAGCACTTTGGAGAGTAAATTTTAGAACCTTATCCAAGGGAACTTGATGGTGGACGAGTATGTGGTAGAGTATTGCCGATTGGAACAATTTATTGTGGGACAGAATCCTTGGGTCAGGGCTAAAAAGTTTAGGAAGTGACTGAACAGTGAGATTAATCTCAAACTAATTGAGACCATACCGCTACTTTTGAGAAAATTCTGAGACATACATAGCGGGCAAAGGATGATTTGGAGCTTGGCTCCAAGAGGCCGAAAGATACCGGAGAAGCAAGTAGTGGTGCGGGCCCAGCGAAGTGCACCCACTTTTAGCAGCCAAGAGTATATCAACATCAGTAGTATCTTGTGCCAGTTAGGGTACCAGCTTAACAGATACAACAGTTTCAGAAATTGGTTCATCAGCAGCCTCAGAGGCAGGCTCAGCAAACTTTTTCTTGTGCCTATTGTGGAAGGCATGGGCATGATTGGAAGAACTGTCGAAAGAGACTCAGACTATGCTTGTATTGAGGTTCCCCCGACCATCAGGTGAAGGAATGTTCCAACAACCCGTATAGATCAGATTGATGTCAGAGAGGTAGAGCTAGACCATATGTGGCACCGCAGACTGCTCAATACCCACATAGAGAGCCACCCCAACAGGGCGGGATATTTACAATGGCAGTCGGAGAGGACGACACTTCAGGTGATAAGTTAGTTGTTTTGTCATGTTCTGTTTATTTCTTTTCCATCTGTTGTTTGGGTGTTTAGTTAGTGCCTTATAGACTATTTATGTTTTATTATATAGATAGTATACCATGTCGGAGACTGCAAACTATGATGGACAGAGACCATAGTTAGTGATTTCTTTTAAATTGTATGTTGTATGTTTTAGTTTAAACTGGGGTTGACCTAGAGGGGTTACGATCATCTTTAATTTTGAGGACAATTTTTTTCTAAGGTGGGCAGGATTGCCACCCTCATTTTTTTAATTAAGCGTAGTTTGGTAATTTAACATGGGTATTTTATTTTAGGATTTATTATATTAAATATTATGCATGTATAATTAATTATTTATTATATTATTTATTTATTATTAGTATTAGATTTATTTTAGACTTGTGTAGAGGACCAACTAGTTAGTTTAAACCCATAGACCCAACATTTATTTTAGGTTAGATTGAGCCCAAGATTAAGCCCATCTATTAGGAGGATGAATTAATTAGTGAAACCAGTAGACTAGAACCTTCCCTCCTTAATTAATTTCTTCTTGAGAGGCCCCAATGGGTAAATTGGACATTTTACATTGCTTGAGGGAGAGGCTAGGGCCGGCCATATTATGAGGGAGGAGAGAGATAGTCTCTTTTCATTTCTCATTTTATTTTAGATCTAGATTTTTTTTCTTTCTAATTTTTTTATTCCTACACCATTCTCTTAAAAGCAAGGATCTACAAGGAGGAGCCCAAGATCTACATGGAGGAGCTATATTTCTATATTTAGATATTTTTATTGGGAATTCATCTCCTAATAGGTATATTTCAGTTTTTCCTCTCTTAGTAGACTCTAAATCTAAGATTTAACTATAAGAAATCACCCCACATGTATAGTCTAACCATAGGAATTAGTTTTAGGTTCATATGAGACCGTTGGTGGAAGTTATGTATATTTTTGTGTCAATTTTGGGAAAATTCTGATATTGGCACATATGGTATTTGTTAAATGGTCAAATAGATCAATATGACATGTGAATGATTGTTTGTGACTAGTATCGTATCCACAATTTGGTACATATAGGCCGAATCTCGTCAATTTGGCGATACAGGTAGTTTTGGGGATTTTCCTCCGACACAAGAATTTATACATGTCACTTCTTGATACAGACACGTAGTTGATCAAATTATTCTTCATATCATGCATGATTAGTATTCTAGACTTGATCGTGTCCTTCTTGATGCGTTTGGTTGTGTGGTGGAGCCGTATTGCAAGTGTATCATAGAATGGGTGTGATACGGATGCGGTGCACTCTACGTGTTTGCTTCATTGCCCTCAATTCTATGTGTGCTTGTGTAATATGCTATGCATGATATATAAATCTATGTATATGTGTATGTATCTATAGTATATGATATAGATGTGTATATAGCTATGTGTATATATAAGATATCTATTGTATATGTGTTTATATGTATATGTAAATATATACCTATATCTATATGTATATGTGTAATTGTGTTGATATATCTATACATATATTTGCATATGTATGTTATATATAGGGATGATGGTGATGATGTGAATGATGATTGGAGATGATGATGATGATGATGATGATGATGATGATGGTGATGATGGGGTGATTATGATGATGATGATGATGATGATGGTGATGATGGTGATGATGATGATGATGATGATGGTGATGATGGTGATGATGGGGTGATGATGATGATGCTCCGGCCAGGGGGGTTCGGCGAGGAGGAGTCGAGCAGGGAAGAAGGAGGAGGAGTTCATGGTCGTGATGACAGGGTGTGGACGGGTTCAGGCGAGCTGCGACCTAGGTGCAGCAGAGCACAGCGGGCTCCGGCGTAGATGGATGGTGGAGAACTTGGTTGCTCAGGTGAAGGACTGGCCGGGGAAGAGGCCGGAGACGAAGATGAAGTGGGTGGTTCGTGGTGGAGGAGAACTGGGAGGAGACGACGGCTCGGGTTAGCCGAAGATGGGAGGAAGAGAAGAAGAAGTCGGGGAGGACGCTCAGGGACAGTCGTGGTGGTGGCTATGTTGACTCCGGTGGGTCGAGGGGAGTCCGGCGAGAGGTGAGGGTGGTCAGGGAGGTGCTGCTCAGAGAGGAAGCTCGGTGGAGTAAGGCTGGGGTACTGGGTGCTCGTCGTGTTGGTCGGCGGAGGACGTCCAGTCGAGGAGGGATGCTGCTGAGGAGCGGTACACAGGCGGGGATCGGGTGACCGGGGCTCCGGCAGCGAGGAAGAGGAGGAAGAAGATAAAGAGGGTGGAGAGGAGGTCGAGTCGTCGAGGTGAAAAGTCCGGCGAGTTCAGCGGGATGGGGTGGTCGACGGGCTCAGGCGCTCGGGGAGGAGATGAAGTCGTCGTGGTGTGTTGCAGAGTGAGGTACGGTGGATCGAGATGGCCGGGTTTAGCGGGGAAGAGGTGGCTCCGGCGGGATTGGCTGCTCCGGTCGGCGAGGCTGAAGGAAGAAGGTGAATAGGGAATAGGGGAGGGGTCGGCTAGGGATTGGTTTGGGTTTTGTGAAAAAATAAAGAGAAAAAGAAAATTTGTGTATTTATACATGTGGAACCTAGGGTTTGATGTTGACCTAGGGGATTGGACTTGGTCAATATTTTCTTGGAGTGGGCCTTGGCTTCACATGGGGATGTTTGGAGGGCTAGGATTTGTATTATTTAAATGCAAGGCTAGGGTTAAATGAGGGGGCGATGTTGTGCGTTGCACATTCCAAAAATCATGGAAAATTTTATATGAACAAAAAATAGGTTTCTTCATGTGTCATGTCCAATGGTGTGGACACCTCAATACACTTTTGTATAAAAGTGCCCTACAATTAGAAAATTGCACAAAGATAGAAATTAGGTTAAATTAATTAAAATTAATGCACAAGGTGTTCTAAAATAAATTAGAAGTACATGGGGCTAAAATTAGGTGGGACACAAGCGTCATGGACGTACAGGGCTCAGAATAGAATATTATAATAAATTGGGTTGTACAAAATGGATCAAGATTGTGTCTCCAATTTTGATTGGAACGCACAAGGATACGAAGTTAAATTTATTTAGAATTAAATATAAGCGTCTGCGATGAATGTTGTGCGACTAAAATGTTGCACAAGAGAGCATAATTATAAGTTATATATTGGTTAAAATAGAAGACGGGCATGTCTAGGACAAGGGTATAAAGTTTGTAGGAAGGCAGTGGCTAGTATAGTGCTCCAATTATCAAAGCAACGGTACGGTGCGCTAAGTGATATAAATATTGTATAATTAAATAAAATGTCGTGTTCTATTTCTATTTGGATTCAAACTAGCCCTTATTTCACTAACTAAGCCAAGTAGGCCTAATTTTGGATGAGGGGTTTACAATCTATCCAACTTAAAATAATTTCGTCCTCGAAATGAAAATAAGGCATAATTTGTTAAATCCTTCACATTCGTACATAAGGCAAGTCTATTGCAATCTCTTCCAAAAATTTAAAACATATTCAAATCCATCGCAATCACTTTCAAATTAAATTAACCATTATTTAAATCAAAATTTAACATATTGTAATCTTTTCTCGATTTTTTAAATCATCAACATCCAAATTTAAGTCAATCCATACAACATCTTCAAGATTTAAATAACCCATACCAATTTTACACTACTATCTCCAACTATCATAATCTCCTTTAAAAAATTATTCTAATCAAATATTATTCCTATTTTTAACTTGTGAATTTTGTACTCTTCAAATTTTTAAATTCAATTTACATCCTCAATATTTTAAATAGGTAATTCAACAATCAAAATTTAACTTTTAATTCAATTATCAAATTTGGAATTCAATCCATCCATGTTCATGTTTAGAGTTCTATTTATTTTTCTTAAGATTTAAATCGATGATTCAACCTCCAATATTCAAATTTTAAATCATGTGCTCATAGTATAAATATTTGGTCCAAAATAGCAAAATTTTAAAATTTATTAAATACTCATTATCTAACTCCTTCTTCTAAAATTTTTCACATTTAAAATGACTTAATCTCACAATCTAATCTTACTTGATCATAATATAAAATAAATTCCTCTCAAGTTGACAATGCAACTTCTATCCAACTTAGAATTTACCCATCTATCATATAAGACTATATATTTAAGAAAGATATTTCTTAAATTATTTAATCATGTTATTCAATCCTCAAAGTTTTAACACCAAATATATCACATATGATATGCCCTTAATTACAAAAGATAGTCACCAAATAATGCGGTTGACCTATTGGGTATATCTAGTACTCTCTGTGTGTCAAACTTATACCAAGCATGAGGTTTTGTCTTTCCGAAATAAGGGAAGACGGAAACAATAATAAAGAGTTTAAAGTGGAGGTGATAGAATACAAGTATGGTGATCAATATACCTAATTTAATAGCACTAGTTGATAGTGGTGTTGATCTTAATTGTGTCAAGGAAGGTAGTTTCTAATAAAATATTATGAACGAACTACCAAGACACTAAGTGCTGCTAATAATAAAGCACTAACTACACCTTACAAAATTATCGATGTAAATATTTGTAAGGATAAAATTTGTATTTCTTTACACATAATTATGGTAAAAGAGATATCTCAGCATATTATTCTGGGAGCACATTTCCTAAAAAACTTATGCCAATTAATGAGATAATTTGAAATTACTACCAGCTATAAAGGAAAAAAGAATAACTTTTGAATTTATAACTACTCCAATTGTTAAAATCATTAATTAATTTTCTCTTAAAGAAAATCAGATAAACTTTTTAAAGGAGAAAATTGCTCAGGTTAATATAACCCAGCAATTAAAAAGTTAAAAATCTAACAGAAAATAAAACAAGTCGAAGAAGACTTTAAGCTACAAACTTGTAGTAATATTCCTAATACATTTTGGGATAGAAAATAACATATTGTTTCTCTTCCATATAAAGAATCCTTTAATAAAGGAATATTCTAAAAAAGGCAACACCTTGTCAAATGAATCAAGAATATCTTGAACTATGTAAAAAAAATCAATATTTATTGGATAAAAAACTGATTCGCAAGTCATACTCCCCGTTGAGTTATACATTATTTTATATTAATAATAATGCTGAGAATGAACGAGGTATTCCAAGACTTATAATTAATTATAAACCTTTAAATAAGGTTTTAAAATAGATCAGATATTCAATCCCTAATAAAATGGACTAACTTAATAGAGTAGTCAAATCAAGGATTTATTCTAAATTTGACCCAAAATCAGGTTATTGGCAAATTCAAATTACAAAAAAGGATAAGTATAAACTGCTTTTACTGTTCCTTTTGGTCATTATGAATGAAATGTAATGCCATTTGAATTAAATGTGCCTTCAGGGTTCCAGAATATTATGAATGAAATATTCATTTAGTATTCTAATCTCATATTATCTTATAGAGATGATATACTGATCTTCTCTAATATAATAGAAGAACGATTTAAACACATGAATGTGTTTAAACACTTAGCTATTAAAAATGGCTTGGTGATTTATGTCCCAAAAATGATTCAACTTTGAAAGTTAACAAATTAGTTTCAACCAAAGTAGTTTTACCAGGTTTAGTAATGCTTCCCATTCAGAGAAATAATATTCATTACCTTATATTATATTATATTATATTATAACATATTATAATATATGTATATATATATTATATTATATATATATATATATATATATATATATATATAATATAATATTATATTATATTATATTATTATATATATGAAATAATATTTTACTATATAATATATTATATTATATTATATTATACAATAATATTTTAATTTATAATATATTATATTCTATATATATTATAATATAATATAATATATATTATATTATATTATATTATACTATACTATATTATATTATATTATTATTATTATTATATATATATATGAAATAATATTTTACTATATAATATATTATATTATATTATACAATAATATTTTAATTTATAATATATTATATTCTACATATATGATCATATAATATATGTATATTTATTATATATAACTATATATATATATATATATATATATATATATATATATATATATATATATATATATATATATATTCCACATTTTCGTTTGTATTTCCTTCAAATTACATCAACGAAGCAAATCCTAGTTTACATTTCTTAATTCCTTGCCTTCTTCTTCGTTTTCTGCAAATTATGGCCAATTTTTATCTTGTTTCTGCATTGGCTGGACAATTAGATTGGAAAACTAATATGTTGTACCATGAGAAAGAAGCAGGAGGTCTTACCGCCGCACGAGGTCCTTCAAAACAAGCTCAGGTCCTTTACAACAAGTTCCTTCCTTCATTAACGAAAATTCTGAGCAGTGGTGGCGAGATTTTCCTTAAAAGAGAGAAAGTATTAATAGAGGAAGAGATGATCTTACAAGTCTTCTCAATTTTACAGATCATGGAAACCTCCAACCTGTCGCTAAGTCTGTCTATATTTTTCACGATATGGCATTCTGAATTCTTGTAAATGAAGTCGTTATTTTAGCAAAAAAAAAAAAAAAAAAAACCAACTGGCCTGACCAAGTTCCATTCTGAAGTGGCCAAATGAGGTGGCCAAAACTACGGAAAGAGACGTTTGCTAGTGAATTAAGAGAGGCTTGATGTGGACTAACAACTATCCCTGGGGCTTTGAGGTTTACCAATATATTCCCTTTGTCCTAAATTAGTTTAGGTTATCAAATATAGTCCTTCTTTCAGTGTATGGTGCATGCTTAAGGCTCCATCTGAATGTACTAAAAAATCTTTGAAATCCTAAAACTCCAAGATGAGAAAATGCTAGCTTATAAATCCTGAAGTTTAAGTGGCATACATAGCGAGACCAAAAAGAATATATATGCCATAATAACCCCCAATACATATAGAAGTCTTGACCATGGAGTACTTCAAATATTTTACATGGAGCATACACCATATATATATATATATATATATATATATATATATATATATATATATATATATATATATATATATATATACTTACTTACTAGTTACTTTCACGTTTAACAAAAGATTTTATTATGCTATTATTGAAAAATTAGATAAAATTTTTAAATTATCTTAGAATACTTTAAACATAATTTGAATATATTTTAATTATGATTTAATATAAGTATGTTTTTAGAATTTTGGATATGTGTTTAGTTAGATAATATTATTTAGTAGTTTATATATATATATATATATATATATATATATATATATATATATATATATATATATATATATATATATATATATATATATATATATATATATATATATATATACTACTTACTTTCATGTGTAACAAAAAGATTTTTCTTATGCTATTATTGAAAAATTAGCTAGAAATTTAAATTATGTTAGAATACATTAAATATGATTTGAATATATTTTAATTATGATTTAATATAAGTATGTTTTTAGAATATAACTAAAATATATTAAAATCATATTTTGTTAGATAATATTATTTAGTAGTTTAAATATAATTTATGTATTGAATATATTTCAGGATTTGTTATATGTTCAAATAATTAGAAGGATTTTAATTTTTTAAATCTTTTTCAACTACGTATGGAGAGAACTACGGTAATTAAAAAAAAAATTATTTTTTAAAATTAATAAATGATGATATATATATGGATTAGACGACTCATTTTTGAGCTGTTTCTAACCCACATTATAATTGTGTGTGTGTGTGTGTGTGCGTGCGTGGACGTGGATCGTGGCCAAACAGTTATGATGGGGGCCTCGTGGGGTAGCATGGATACGAAATCATGGCTTCGCCACGGGCTCCAATCAACTAGAATGGATATAATATATATCTATTCTACTGTATAATGCCAAAAGTAGGCTTCACCGTGAACATTTTCTTTCCAATAATATCATTTATTATATTTACTAATTAAAAAGATTAATTAAAATTTATAGGGATATATAAGTAAATACAAGAGTTGTTATTTGGTATTCCTAATTATAACAACTCTTAAATGCATTGAGTATCTTAACAAGAAGGCATTGAAAAATGGACTGTGTAGTATCATTCATTTATTGAAAATGAACAAATTTTGACTACAAATGTCTTTAATCTTCCTAACAATAAATACGTGCAACGCACGTGCATATATGCTAGTATATATATATATATATATATATATATATATATATATATATATATATGACAATTTATAGGGGGTAAGAATTATTCAATTTTGGACCAAAAATTGAACCGAACCGAATAAAAGATTCAGTTCGGTCTAAAAATTCGGTTTGATTTCGTATCAAAACCGAAAACCGAATAAGATTTATGCAATGATGTAAATACCATAATTCTATGCATATTATGTGATTAAAATGTGTATACTTTGAATATATATATATATATATATATATATATATATATATATATTTCCTCTCCCTTAGGGCCGACTCCCCCTTTTTGAATACCCCTTCCCGCCTCGCCTGCTCGACAACAATGCCGGGCGGACCCTCTCCTCCAGAAGATTTTTCCCCTCTCCTTCCTCCGCCAGCTCCTCCCTCCCGTAGCCCGCCCTCCGCTCCCAGCCCTCGACCCCTTCTCCCCGCCTCTTCGCGTTTCCCCCTTGTGTCGGTAGGTCGGCCTGCTTCTCCCCTGGGTGCCTCTCTCGTCTCTGGTGTGCCGTTCTCCATGGATCATCTCCCTTTCCGCCTCCCCTTTTCCTCCGCCCCCTTCTATGCCTATCCCCCCCCCCCCCCCCCCATCTTTTGCGGCAGCAGTTTCTGGTGGATCTTGAGACACGACCGTGGGCCGATTAGCGCGGATCGGGACCCCTTCCATATTTCAGGGAGCCCCCACAGTTTTCTTCGACGAGGCTGATGAGGAAACTCTGCTAGCTTCCCTCTGGCTTGTGCTCGTAGGAAAGTTCCAACACTCTTGTCCGACAGTGGATCTGATCCAGCGTGCTTTTTCCCTTTTTGGTTTTGTGGAAGGTCCAAGTTGGGGTGCTGGACCGCCAACACGTATTGATTTCCCCTGAGCTGGATGTTGATTTTCTTAAGCTTAGGTCGCAGGATTTATGTTTCGTCGCCAAAGCGTCAATGCGTCTCTTTAAATGGACTCCTGATTTCTCCCCGGGAGAGAAACGGCCCTTGCTCCGGTGTGGGTTTATTTTCCTGATATTCCTCAACAGTTGTTTGCTTAATCGGCCATGTTCTATATTTCCCGAGGATTTGACGCCCCCATCATGCTAGATCACCCCACGTCGACGCGCTCTCGGCCTAACTTGGCCCGTGTCCTGGTAGAAGTTGATGTGAGCAACCCCTTCCCCGAGTATGTCCATATCCAATGTCCGGGGGGACGTAGCTTCCGTCAACCTGTTATTTTTGAATCCTACCCCCTCTACTGATCAGGATGCTTCCATCAAGGTCACCTAGTTGATCACTTCAAGCGATCTAATCGCAAGGAGACATCGGGGACAACTACAATGTCTGACAAGGCCGATGGGCCTATCGGTAGATTGGTCCAACAGAGCAATGCTCCAGTGACTAGGGGCACCAGTACCTCAAGCAAAGAAAAAGAAAGGGCGTCCACATCCAACCGGAGTAGCATCAAAGCAGGAGAACTACCAACCCCAGTAGTGGAACTCATCCAGATCCCACCACAAAGTAGCACTACGGCAGTATCCAGTAATCCACAGGCTTTGAGGATCATAAACAGCTCTACCGAGCTTCAAACGGCCGATAAGGACATTGTCAATTCTACTTCCAGTAGTCCGAAGGAACCAGGAGCCAAATTATTGAAGTCACCTACCAAAGAAGCATCTGATCTTCTCAATAGGCCTGTCTCCAGAGCGGTATTAGAGACATCACAGTGCTCCAGTGAGTAGACTGGACTGGAAATTGAGCTAGTGAAACCGCAGGGAGCATAGGAGGCGAACCCTCAATCGACACAAAGGCCTGATCTAATGGTTGCAGGGTCCAACAAAGAAGACAGCTCTAACGTTCTCAGCCCGACGACAACCTTAGAAGCCCGTGGCAGGATTAGCAATGGAAGCAATGACAGAAGGGATAGAATCCAGTTATGGGAGAGACTTCTTCAATTAAAGAACTCAGGTTCGGGACCTTGGTTTTGCAGGGGAGATTTCAAAGCCATCTCAAGGGTGGAAGAAAGAAAAGGAGGTCGCCAACCGGATACCTCTTCAATCCAAGACTTTAGAAATTTTCAGATTGCCGTGGGGTTGATCGAACTCCCTTACACGGGGAGTCCCTTTATGTGGTCCAACTCTCAAACTCGATCGAGACAGCAATGGTCGAGGCTCGACCATGTCTTTATTGACCACTCTTGGCTGGATCTGGCGGACGACTCTAGGATAGAACACTTGAGCAGAGCGGAGTCAGACCACGCTCCTATCCTAGTGACGGTGAGCACTTCGTAGCAGCAGGGGAGGCGGAGCTTTAGGTTCCTAAGTTTCTGGACGAAGAACCCAGGCTTTATTGGAGCGATGGACAAGGCCTGGCAATCTGTCAACCACCCCAACGCTTTAATGAGACTCGGGATCCGTCTGGCTGCAACGAGAAGAGCTTTGGCGGGCTGAAGTTTTGTGGCTTTTGGTAACATCTTTGATGAGGTTAGAATGGCAGAGAAGGCACTGGTCAGAGCAGAACGAGAGTTTGACGGGGGAGAACCACACTCCAACAAGCACAGGAGCATCTACAACAGAAGCTTGATATTGAGATGTAGTTTTGGCGCCAGAAGGCAAGACTTAAATGGGAGGAGGAAGGGGACAAGAACATTGGATTCTTTCACTCCTGTGTTAAGAGCAAATGGCAGAAAATTTTGAGCCGGAGTATCGCAACAGCAAACAACCTGGTTACCTCTAACTTGGACGAGATTAAGATGGAATCTGTGGATTATTTCTCGTCGCTTTTTCGTAAAAATATTGTTTACACGGAACCTAGTTTTCTTAATGCTATTCCTAATCTCATCTATACCGTGGAGAACGAGGCCCTCACTGTGGTTCCTACCGTAGAAGAAATTGAAGAAGTATTGATAGCCCTCGAAAATGGGAGTTTCGCGGGACCGGATGGGCTCGGAGGAGACTTTTATAGGCACTGTTGGGAGATTATCAATGGAGACCTACAAGATGCGGTTGAGACTTTCTTTGTAGGAGTAGAGTATCCTAGGTCGATCTCGAGCACAAGCATCGCTCTTATCCCGAAGACTGACAGCTCGGAGTCTTTCACGGATTACCGACCCATCAACTTAAGCAACTTCTTGAACAAGGTGATCTCCAAACATCTTACAAACCGTCTTGCCATTCTCCTACCAAAGCTGATATCCCCGGAACAGAGTGGGTTTGTTAAGGGTAGAGAAATATCATACAACATTCTCTTAGCTCAGAAGCTCATGGCGGATTTGGATAACAAGAAATACCGGAGGAACATCACTATCAAACTTGACCTCGCCAAGGCTTATGACAGGTTGGACTGGCAATACCTATCACTACCACATTTCTGGAATAGGGGTATTTTTTTCATTTTGTATTATTCATATTGTGCATGTTATTTATTTATATACATAGTAATAATTATTTATTTGGTGTATGAACTAGACTAGACATGACAACTTGGACCCATAGTTAGACTAGTCATATTAGACTCAATCTAAGTTAACCCTTCTCCTTAAATTAGAAATTAGATTAAAACCCACATTAGGATTAGAGGCTTTCACTAATTAATTCTTCATGACAACCCACTAGGGACATTCTAGACTATTCACATTACTTGGGAAAGGGGGAAGAGGGGCCGGCCCTAATTTGATGGTGGATCTCTCTCTCTCTCTCTCTCTCTCTCTCTCTCTCTCCATTCACTCATTCTATTTTATTTCTCCATTAGTGTTCATTCTCAATTATTCATCCAATTACCAAATTAACCCCATTTTTCTCTTAAATTCCCTCATCCTTACCATCTAAGGAGATTAGAAGCTAGTGGTTGCAAGGAGCTTGGAGAAAAAGGAGTTTGGCTTCGTGTTCGTGTCCAAATCGTGTCATATTAGTTTTTTTATTGGAAAACCATCTTCCAATAGGTAAATTCTGAAATCCTTCACTAATTAGTTTTATTTGGTGATTTAGAGCATAGAATGTACCCATGCATTAGGGCGACCCATAGGAAGGAGTTTTAACTCCTAATGACCCTATTTGTGAATTCTACAAATGAGTTTGTAGTCCATTTGGGGAGGAATCCGAGAATGGGATACCAAGTGTTGGTCATTAGGTTTGGTAAACCTAATTAGTGATAGATTGGTAATGTGTGTTAATATGTGTCCACAATTGGATACGAATAGGCCGTGTCATGATACGGTATGATACGGTGTGATACATGGCTCTAATTTGGGGATTTTGTGCATATTAGTATATTTTACCCTAATTTCTATTCTAACAAGTTATATAATAGCTATATATAATTATATTAGTCATGTGTTTTTAGTTATAATTGGGTATTATGGGTTTTGACACATTAGTGGATGGTGTATTATGAGTTATCCCTCTAGTGTTTCTTACAATGACCCTTAGAATTGGTAGATTAAATATGATAACTATATGCCACATATAGTTGTGTTAGAGTTGTTTTATATATATATAAATGGATGTGTTAGTATATATAATACTAGGATAGATTGAGTTTCAAGCATAGGAATCATGTTGTGAGATGTGGCAAGCTCAAGTGGTTGCATTGTTGTGGTGGATCAAGTAGGATTATCATAGGGGGAGTATCAGAGATTACATGGAAGTTTGGTATCAATAAAGTTTGGGTGCTCTAGTATCAGGTTTTACCTGAAGATGCAGTAGGTGCTCTAGTTGATAGTTAGGCTCGAGCAGTATACCACTGCCTATAGCAGTGCTCGAGTAGTTGGTGCAGGGAATATTTGAAGTGGCAAAGCCTACAGTTGAGTTGTGTGCAGGTTGGGGTAAGCATATGTTGCAACCTTGTAGTGGAGTATGGTTCATCTAGCAGTGCATCACATTTCTACTGTAACCAAGTTATGGTTTAGGAAACTTAACAATGTTATGTTTAGTTGTCATGTTTGGTAAGGCACAACAAGGCGCATGTTTGGGGGGACTAACTAATACATGCTCGAACACATGTGCACCTGTGTGTCTGAGCTTGGTAACTTGGTGTCTCGTGTCCAATCATGGGGAGTGCAGTGCACTCTTGTGCACTGAACGAGTGAGTCAGGCAGGGATGTATCAGTGTGTGAGTATTTAAGGGTGGTGATATTGGTTTTGTTGCAGGTATTATACCAAGGTTTGGACATAGGGTGTTTGAGCTCATATTGAGATCAATTAAGATTGGGTTTGCGTACTTGTGTGTGTGAGAGCTATTGAGACTGGAGGTTGCACCTTGAGATGTCAGGTGCCAGGTGCAGCAGTAGGTAGCAACTAAAGGTGAGTAAGTGTTTCAGGTTAGGCAAGAGGAGAGGCTCAGGCTTAGTTGCTCCATTGCAGTGGAGTGAACTGAGTTGGGGAATTAGTCATTTATCTATTTATCTTGTGGTTTCAGTCTTCTATGCTCGGGTTTAATATGAGTTAAGGTGTGTATCAGTGATTAATATTAGTATCAGTGAGGTACAATTAGTTGAGTTGAGCAACAAGGCCTAGAGCAAGTGCAGCAGTGGCAGTAGATGTTACGAAGAAGGTGTGGGTTCAGTCTTTGTATAGGTGTCCTCAGTTATATATATAGTTATGTACATATATGTTAGAATGTATTAGTTGATGTGTATATCAGGTTTGAAGGTAATTGGTGTTGATGTTAGTTATAAATGTTAAGTGAGGGTATTGAGGGTGTCATGGGTTAGTTTTAGTCTAGTGTTTCTAACATCAAGCTAAGGTAAGTTTACCTTGACACCATAATATATGATATTAATAGTATCTAGCTAGTATAGTAAATAGTAGCTAGTGTAATACTATTATAGCTAGAATACATTAGTACTAATTAGTACCAGCTAGGTAATAGTTAGTAGCAGTATATTATTGACTAATTGACCTTGTCAAAGCCTAAAAAACCTAATATCGACCAAGGAACCTAGGAATTGACCTAGTTTAACTTTAAAGACCTACTTTTGGCCTAGAAATATTATTTCAACATAGTTTATAACAATTATCATTCACACCACCATTTAACATTGATATTTGATATTTAGATTTTTGTGACTCCATTTTGGACATCGATCCTCACACATTGCTCAGGACCTCAGGCAAGTACATTCTCTGATAGTTTTCTTATTTGATCATTAATATGATTTTAGTTGTAGTGTTATGCTTGATTTTCGACACAGTGGATACATGGGTTAGTATCATAGATACCAGTCGTGAGGAGTCGTGATTGGATCCATTGAACTAGCCAGGGATAAAAAAGTATTAGTTGATTATGTGATCATATACTACCTACTTGTGCATAGCTTACCCTCACTACACGAGGGTATAGCATGATCTTATTACTTGTGCATAGCTTCCCGTATATGACTGGCCTGATCCCCTTGCCTGATATGTCCCAAGCCGATCATATAATAATTAATATTTTAAGGCACTTAATAGTTGTTCATATCTCTATTCCAGTTTACACATGCTGATACAGTATTCCTTGTTCATTTACAGTTCATTATTACTTGTGAGAATATTATCTGCGTACAAATTTTCTTATTGTCCAGTATTTCTCCTATCTTGTATTTTTATTGCTTACTGTTTTATAGTCTTGGTTAAAATTATTTGAACTGCTGTTAGTTTATGTGCTTTGCTCCAATTGTGACTAGATAACATTTTTCAGAGGATCTCGAAGTTTTATGCCCCACTTATTACGGACCAGGAGTAGACGAGGATTTCACCCAGGAGTTTCAGGAGGATAACATTCCAGTATTGGATCCATTAGTAGAGACTTAGAGTCTAGCTTTCATTTTATAGTTGGATTATAGACTTGAGATACTCTGAGTTATATATTTATTTGGTTACATATGTTATTGTTTAGAACTCATAGATATGTAATGTATTATTTTTAGACTTCTCTTTTTATTTATATCATTATCCTGCAATTTCTCTTCCTTATAGAATTATATGATTGAATATTGATATTTGTTGTCATATTTATTTTTATCTTGTCCTCCTTATGGAGTTGAGATGATTGACAGGTTATATATATATATATATAGGTATTATTGTGACCTAGATAATATTCTATCGTCAGTGCTGCGGTGTAGGTTCGATGTACCCATGACTCATGCCCAAATTTTGGGTACGAGTCGTGACACATTTTTGTGGTGGCCCATGTAGGTCTTCGAGTAAGTTGGAGTCACGACTAGTGTGATATCGCAGTAGTGCTCAGACTTAGAGTGATATAGGATGAGAGTATACTCAATCACAACTAGAAAAAAGTTTCGTTTATAATTTTTGATATTCTTATCATTCTGTAAAACCCTATTTCGTGACACATTCTGAATAATTACTTCCTTTAAATTTTATTGTCCTTCTTTGATGATATAGTATCTTTTGCCTTAATTGGCTTCTTCTTATTTCAAAGACTAGATCTGATATAGGATGAGAGTAAACTCAATCAAAACTAGATCGGGGCCCACAGCGTCCGAGAGGTCTGCCACCTCTCGACCTGCTACCCGAACAACTGGACTTGCTCCTCCTACTTTACCTGATCATATAGGAGTTTAAAAAACCTTCGGGGTCCTCCTCCCTCACCTGTCCTGAGGGTTATCCCAGTTTTACAAAGGACCTTCCTCCATCACCGCAGATTCCATTTCTGTGAGGTGTGCCTACTGACAGGGCACATATGTTTGCCTTGATCCAGGGCATGTTGGATGCACAGAGGATATCGACATAGGCTCAGCGAGTTCAAGATGAGGTACAGAGGGTACAGGTAGAGGCATTCCAAGCGCAGACAGAGCTGACGAAGGAAAGAATAGAGAATGCTCACCAGGTGGATCTATAGGCGATAGAGAGAGTCGCCCAACAGCAGTACCCTGGCCAACAACAGTAGCAGAGGCTAGGCACTATAATGGACATCAAGAGAATGTCACCTCGGAAGTTCAAGGGTATCGAGGAGATACTCTATGCCGATGACTGGTTGTAAGACATAGAGAGGAACCTCTATTTGGCTCAGATTCCAGAGAGGAGGTTCATGAACACCGCTGGAGCATTGATCAACCCAAACGGCATCACCAAAAACTCGAACTGACGATACCGAGTTTGAAAGGCTGTCTTCGGAATATTCTCTCTCTTCACCTTCACCTGGTGGTAGCCTAACCTCAAGTCTATCCTTGAAAATACCTTCGCTCCGCTCAACTGATCGAAGAGATCATCTATCCTCGATAGCGGGTACCTGTTCTTGATAGAGAGGTTGTCCAGAGTCCTGTAGTCGATACACATGCGTACTGACTCATCCTTCTTTGGTACAAACAACACCGAAGCACCCCACAGTAAAGAAATTGATCTGATAAAGCCCTTGTCCGGTAACTCGTCCACCTATTTCTTCAACTCTGCTAGCTCATTGTTGTTAACTCTATAGATATACGATAATATCGGCTCTGCGCCTGGTACCAAGTCTATAGAGAACTCAACGTCTCTTTCTGGTGGCAAGCCTGGCAACTCCTCTAGAAAGACATCCAGAAACTCCATAATCAAAGGATGTGGCAAATCTTTCTCTTCCACTAGGGCTCTACAGATGACTTTCTTGCTCTGCTCAACTGCCCCTCTGGAAATCTTGAACTCTGGCTCCCCCGACGGCCGAAACAAAACTCTGCCTCCATGACAATCTATACTAGCATGGTGCCTACTCAACCAATCCATCCTGAGTACAATATTGTAACTTGGGAGTGGCATTATGAGTAAGCACGCACTCAATTCCTGGCCTTCCAAAGTAACTCTCCGATCCTTGCAAACATCACTGGCCAGGATGATGCCACCCCCAGTCATGATCTTATAAGTCCTACTCAAGGGTTCAGCCTCTAAATGATGCTTAAGAGCAAAATACACTAATACAAAGCTATGGAAAGCATCGGAATTAAATAAAGCTAATGCAGGAATGAAATCTAAAAGAACTGAACCTGCGATGACGTCTCCGACTGGCTTTGCCTCCTCAATCATCATGGCGAAAGGTTGTGCCTGCGGTGCTCTCCTCCACTGTTGATGATGCACAAAATATTGCTGCTGGGTCGGGAGTGGAGGTCACCGCTGCTGTGCTGCTGGTGCTCTGACTGGTACTCTAACTGGTGCTCTCTGAGCAGGACCTCCACCCTGACCTGGACGAGCTGGTGCCAAATAAAAATCTCTCAGCTGGTGCCCCACTACTCCATAGAACAAACACACTCCCAATCTTTTCCTACAGACGTCTCATCTGTGTCCAGGCTTCCTGCAGAAGGAACAAATAAGAGTCTGCTGCTGATGCCTCTAAGGCTGTTGATGTGCCTGCTGGAACTGTTGACGCTGAGGCTGAAACGTCCGTTGCTGCTGGAATTGGGGCTGCTTTGTTGGACCAGCACTACTGCTGCCACTGAATATCTTTCGGTCCCTCTTGGGCCTCAAACTCAAATAGAGTCATGGGCTGCTCCAAGTTTCGTGGCAGATATTACGAGCTTTCTGGGACAGGCAGGGTACTACAGAAGGTTTTTACAGGACTTCTCCAGAATTACAGAGCCGATGACTAGGATGACCAAGAAGAATGTGGAGTTTGTGTGGTCAGAGGAGTGTCAGGCCGCTTTTGATGAGCTGAAGAAGAGATTGACGATAGCTCCACTGTTGACGTTGCCATAGAGGATAGGTGGATTCACTATTTATAGTGATGGATTAGAAAAGGGTTTGTGTTGCGTTCTGCAGCAAAATGGGAAGGTGATTGCCTATACATCCAGGCAGTTGCGTCCTCACGAGAAGAACTACCCGACCCACAATTTGGAGTTGGCAGCAGTCATTTTTTCTCTAAAGCTGTGGAAATACTATCTGTACAGGAAACGTGCGAAGATCTTCATAGACGACAAGAGCTTGAAGTACGTGTTCACACAGAAAGAGCTAAACATGAAACAACGGCGGTGGTTGGAGTTGATGAAGGACTTCGATATATCGCTACAATATCACCCAGGAAAGGCCAACGTGGTCGCCGATTCCTTGAGCAGGTATCCGGTAGCTATGTACTTGACATCAGACAGGCATTTATTGGCTGATTTGGAGAGCATGAAAATTGAGGTAGTAGTTCCTAGTATCAAAATACAGATATGGGAATTACAGATACAGTCAGAGCTGATCGACAGGATCAGGACCACACAGTATGATAACGTGACTCTAAGGAGCATCAGAGCACAGGTTCAGGCCGGGTTATTGGATGACTTCACCATTGCTGAGGACGGTTCCTTGTGACATGGTACGAGGTTGTATGTACAAAGTGGAGAGTTGTGCGGAAAGGTTCTGTAGAAGGTACATCGCTCTCAGTACTATATGCATCCTGGTGCCAACAAAATGAATAGGGGTATGACGTAACATGTATTATGGTATGGCATGCAACGGGAAGTGGCGCATTTCATTTCCAGATGCTTAGTGTGCCAGTAGGTGAAAGCAGAGAGGCAGAGGCCAAGCGATTTACTTTAGACCTTACCCATTATTGAGTGAAAGTGGGAGCATGTTACCATATATTTTGTTTTGGGGCTTCCACGATCTCCAGGAGGAAAAGATACAATTTGGGTCATCGTGGACAGGTTGACCAAATCGGCCCACTTCTTGCCATTTAAAGTGGGTACGTCTACGGAAAAGCTACCAAAAATGTACGTGTGGCAGATTATCAGATTGTACGGGGTCACTGTGAGCATAGTCTCAGATCTGGATAGTTGCTTCACGTCCTATTTTTGGAGGAGTTTGCAGGCTAGCTTGGGCACCCAGCTCAAGTTAAGTACCGCATATCAACCCCAGACGGACGGGCCGGCGAATGTCAACGCCCCAATCTTCCGCAAGCTCGATAGTCCCCGCTGAACGTGAATCACCACGTTTACAGCTCTCCCGCAGGACAATCGTTCTCATCGGGACGTGATGCCGTACGAGCCTGGAGTTGCGCTCGTACAAGGCGATGTTGTCAAACACCAAATGTTATCATTGAAACAACCAAGTTGCAGCGGAAGTCAAGTATTGTGTACCAAGCACAAAATCAGAGTATACGCAGCGAAGCTCATGATAGGGTCCAAATGAGATGCCCCGAGTCAATGCCACAAAGGCGATGCCACGGAGACGATGAAATAACTCTTGCTCTTTCTCTAGCCCACAAAGGTACTTACAGTTCATACATCTTGTCCCGTATATCCAAGCAGCGCCACTACGTCTGTGTACCTGAAATATTGCCCACAACGTGGGTCAGTACACAACCGTACTGGTGAGCGGGGTAACCCACTCGCCTAAGCCGACACTAAGTAAAATAGTGAATGCACACAATTAAATGGTGATCTTTCTAGTTGAATCCTAGATTCATTTCATGGCATATGAATGACATGTTAAGGAAAGCAGTAAAGCAGTTTAAGCATGCTAGCATTCAATCTCAAACCAAACGACAAGCAGTTTAATATAAAGCCGACCCGTCTAACTCAATGTCATCGCTTGCACGATAACATATCGAACCATCAGTCTCGCCTCAATATCCATTCTCAACCAAAGTTTATATATCCCACTCTCGAGTGCACACTCTTGCCGAGGCAAGGTGGCCGCGCCTACACGATGCACAAACCAACCAAAGTAAAGCAAGCCAACATCTATTCTTATATGAAGTCACTGGCCAAAGGCCATAAAGGACGTTGATCGGACAGATCAATGCGGTTCTATTCGAAACAGCGCTAAGTAGCTAACCCACCTGAATCGCATCCAACCGCTGGCACCGCGCCCAAGACGCGTTACCCAGTTGTCTCCTCCATGGCCGAACGGTCCCGGTGCCCCGGAGCACCCGTTCGAGGAAACCAAACCCTGTGCCACCCAGGTTGTCCGTGACTATGCAGACACGTAGGTATGACGAGAGGATCGAACATTCTCGCCCCACCAAGCGATCCTAGACTCGTTCCATCAAAATCCAACCAACACATCCATAACCATTCTTCCAACATGTCCTTCCAAGAACCCAAATCTCGACCTCAAAACATAGCCCGAGGCATCAAAATATCAAGTGTTTCATAGGCACGAAGCCTCTTCTCAACACAATCCAAATTGGTGCAACACCTATGCTCGAAGCTAACCCATGGCACAATGCCCCAAAAGAGGCACAATGCCCGCGCCGATGCAGTTGTTCGGTTTCGAACCACAACTGCTCGCTTTGCAAGACAAAGCGACTAAGTGATACTCGTACACGGATGCACGCTCGCTCGCCCAAATCTCCGATATTCCCATATTCTCATTGCCTCAATTGTATCATTCCAACTTGTATATTTTCAATCGTCCAAGCATAATCCCAAGAAATCCAACCGATCGCCTCAAATGAATAATCCAGCTATCGTATCCAACTATCCAACGCGCAAACCAAATCAAGCCACAATCCTACCAAGCCAACGACGTCCACGCTATGCACGCCTCTGTGTAGTGCTTCCCAATGTTTCAGCCCAAGTGTTCAAGCCTTTACGTGTTTTCCATATTATTAAGGCATGAAGGAGTAGAGGAGAAGGGAAAGAGCCCACTCACAATGTTCGAATCCGTTAGGCATCATGTCCTGCCGATACGGCCAATCCCTTAAACCCGTGGTCCGATGCAAGCGCGATCTACTCAACTGGTATGACCGTGCGAGCAGGCCGTGCTCTCCAAATCATCCGACCAATCGGACTAAGGAAGACGGCATTATCGCTTCCATTCAGCTATTCAGTACTGTTAGGAACGAACACCTGATTTCCATCGAACCCGCTAGCCATCTGCACATTGAAACCAACTCGATTAATCCTTCTTCCCAAAATCCGATATTTCAAATGTAACCAACATTCGATTCATTCAGTCCGACTCAGCGTAACGCTCCGAGCGGTTGCGGGCGTTACATAATATACCACTTAGAATCAGGTTCGTCCACGAACCGTGCTGGTACTCATTACTTACTAGCATGCCACAATCCAATTCCATAGGTCTGCTCTATGCAACTCTCATATACACTATTTCTGACACAACATCTCGTTCTGCTGAACGCTCGTACAAGTTCCAAATTCCCACATCCTCCTTGCAGCTCAATACGAATTCTTCGTATCGCTTAGTTTTGGATCGTACACATATTTAAGGTGTCCCTAAAATACATGCATTTCAGCCGAGCTTTGCGATAGCGAATTTGGACAAGTTACAAGGGTATCTTTATGTTCGAGGCGTCCCATTTGCTTTGCTCCCAATTGAACCAAATCACGATTTCCATTCCAACACATTCGATCGAGAACTATTCTCAATTATGCAGATTTTCCACCGACTCAATCAGTTCGTGTTCCAGCTCAATCCATCCCTCTATTTCTGAAATCAGTACAAGCAACATCTCCAAATATTATCTCGTGCACCGAACGATTCTCACAACTGATCTACCCCAGCTAGGCGACTTACTCAAATATCAACTCTCTTAGATCAGCTCAGTCCAACACATTCCTGCCATCTCAATATCTCACAGGGTGAACATCTATATTGAGGTTCGTGTGATCCACGAAGATCTCGCCGCCACGCCAAAGGAATTTGTGTCGCCACGATTTCAACGTGGACACACTCGCCACAATTCTTAGGTTGCGCATGAAATAGTTCTTCGCGCTGCTTCCACTGCCTCGAAGCATAGAATATCACCTTCACCTTCCGAATGAGCACGCTTCCCAGACTAAGTTCCGAGACATCTTGTAAATCTGAAGCAAATCTGTCCCTTCCAGTATTCGCAAGGATTTGATCTGAACGAGCCGCTGCTTTAACTTCACGAGCTAGTTTCACAGTCGTCAATTCATATGAATGCTATTCCCTTCCAGGGCACGATGAGTCAGAGGCGATGCCATCGATAAAAATCTGCGACTCTGAATCTCATCAGTTGACTAGGCTACTTCCACCATTGCTTCGATCTTCCGGCTGTATCTTCAGCTGAAGGCTATCCCAAGGATCTCTCAAATCCAACACTCAGTCAATAAGCCAAATCACATTGCCTCACATCTGCCCTCGACGCATTCCCAAATACGCCGCCTCAAGGGTCGTTCTATGGGTCTACCATATTCATATCCGATTCAGCGGGCAAGGTCGCTTAGGGTCAGCTGTCCCGAAGCTACGCTCGATAATTGTAATCATCACGATGGACAGTTACTATAAACCATGCTATAACTCATCTGAAAATCTGACTCAAAATCCAACCATTCATCCGAGCGAAGTTTCCGAATCCGAGAACCGCGCTCGTTGAAACCTTATTCCATCAATCCGCCGTTCTGTCCTGAATCCATCAAATTTCCGAATTGCATATTCGATTCTCGCACTACAAATTGCAATGATTCTCAAAACCCAAGACTTGCTCCAATTCTTATCCATTTGCTGCGTCCCACAATGCACGTCCAACTTACTCGAGCAACACAGTGATTTGTTCCGACGTTGCTATCACATTTAGCTATCTTCAAAAGTCTGTCCACCAAAATCTTTGCCTTCCGGAGAATCCGTTTACTATCGTTGCACCATCTTGCCCAAAATTCCATTTCCGCTAAACCTGAGTCAACTTCACGAGCAGCACTATCCAAAATCTTCCAAGTTTGTGTGAATCCATCTCATTGTCCCTCCAGACCAATATCGTGTTTCTTTGCTCAACCAACAGCTCAATGCGTTGCCCAAAATCATAGTCCGTGCTCGCTATCATTCCGATAATCCCATCGCTTTGCTCAAGCGTAACCCAAATGTTCGTTCCGATCTCGTCCAACTCTCAAGTCCAACGATACTTCCATTTGCACCAGTCCGTTCACGATATGCTCAACTCAATATTCGCTTGCTCCATTTTCATTCTTCCCACTATACCGACTTTCACTCACCAGCTTGTATTCTCGTTTCACGAGTCCGTTCAGGAAATTTTCCATTGAATGTCCAACCAAAATATTTCCAATGCCTTGCTTAAAATGTGGTATCCCATATACCACTCCGAATCAAGTCGCTATTCGCATTACAATTTTCTTCACAGATCCAAGATCCGTTCGAACCATCCCTTATGCATAATCATGCCTTTCCCAATTCGAGTCTGACACAAAACTCAGGCAACGCTTGAATTATCCAACTGTTTCTCAACCCGTCTGATACCTTCTCAACACGAGCAATCGTGCAATGATCGTCTTCCAAATAGTCCAACCCAATACCCAACGGTTCCACATCTTTTGTTGTACGAGCAACTCATGCCAACTTATCTGATATTCCCGAGCCAAACTCAAACATGCTCAACCGATGCGCCACAGCCAAGCTTCCAACTTCTATCCAACACAATCGCTTGACGAGCAACTCGTGCAAGGATCTATTCTCTTCGAATGTTTCTACTCAAAACATGCTGCATAACCAAATCTCGTTAGCCAACCAACTGATCCACTGAGGCAATCAGAAACTCCCAGAACGCTAAGCCAAGCCAACCCAACAAAAGCCCACACTTGTTGCACAAATGCAACAACGCCAACCAACTTGCTGCACGAATGCAACAACGCCTAACGAGGCCAAGCGATCCTACGAAAACCAACCAAGGCAACCCAACACAGAAATAAAATACAGCCAAAACCAGCAATAAATAGACTTATTGCATGAAACATCCGATGCGGCACCGAGTAGAGTCAAGAGCTAGACGACACGCGGAAGCTATTTAGAGTTTGTGATGAAGCGAAGGACCAAGTCCGAAGAAATGAACCGGGCGCTCTGATACCAATTTGTCAACGCCCCAATCTCCCGCAAGCTCGATAGTCCCCGCTGAACGTGAATCACCACGTTTACAGCTCTCCCGCAGGACAATCGTTCTCATCGGGACGTGATGCCATACGAGCCTGGAGTTGCGCTCGTACAAGGCGATGTTGTCAAACACCAAATGTTATCATTGAAACAACCAAGTTGCAGCGGAAGTCAAGTATTGTGTACCAAGCACAAAATCAGAGTATACGCAGCGAAGCTCATGATAGGGTCCAAATGAGATGCCCCGAGTCAATGCCACAAAGGCGATGCCACGGAGACGATGAAATAACTCTTGCTCTTTCTCTAGCCCACAAAGGTACTTACAGTTCATACATCTTGTCCCGTATATCCAAGCAGCGCCACTACGTCTGTGTACCTGAAATATTGCCCACAACGTGGGTCAGTACACAACCGTACTGGTGAGCGGGGTAACCCACTCGCCTAAGCCGACACTAAGTAAAATAGTGAATGCACACAATTAAATGGTGATCTTTCTAGTTGAATCCTAGATTCATTTCATGGCATATGAATGACATGTTAAGGAAAGCAGTAAAGCAGTTTAAGCATGCTAGCATTCAATCTCAAACTAAACGACAAGCAGTTTAATATAAAGCCGACCCGTCTAACTCAATGTCATCGCTTGCACGATAACATATCGAACCATCAGTCTCGCCTCAATATCCATTCTCAACCAAAGTTTATATATCCCACTCTCGAGTGCACACTCTTGCCGAGGCAAGGTGGCCGCGCCTACACGATGCACAAACCAACCAAAGTAAAGCAAGCCAACATCTATTCTTATATGAAGTCACTGGCCAAAGGCCATAAAGGACGTTGATCGGACAGATCAATGCGGTTCTATTCGAAACAGCGCTAAGTAGCTAACCCACCTGAATCGCATCCAACCGCTGGCACCGCGCCCAAGACGCGTTACCCAGTTGTCTCCTCCATGGCCGAACGGTCCCGGTGCCCCGGAGCACCCGTTCGAGGAAACCAAACCCTGTGCCACCCAGGTTGTCCGTGACTATGCAGACACGTAGGTATGACGAGAGGATCGAACATTCTCGCCCCACCAAGCGATCCTAGACTCGTTCCATCAAAATCCAACCAACACATCCATAACCATTCTTCCAACATGTCCTTCCAAGAACCCAAATCTCGACCTCAAAACATAGCCCGAGGCATCAAAATATCAAGTGTTTCATAGGCACGAAGCCTCTTCTCAACACAATCCAAATTGGTGCAACACCTATGCTCGAAGCTAACCCATGGCACAATGCCCCAAAAGAGGCATAATGCCCGCGCCGATGCAGTTGTTCGGTTTCGAACCACAACTGCTCGCTTTGCAAGACAAAGCGACTAAGTGATACTCGTACACGGATGCACGCTCGCTCGCCCAAATCCCCGATATTCCCATATTCTCATTGCCTCAATTGTATCATTCCAACTTGTATATTTCCAATCGTCCAAGCATAATCCCAAGAAATCCAACCGATCGCCTCAAATGAATAATCCAGCTATCGTATCCAACTATCCAACGCGCAAACCAAATCAAGCCACAATCCTACCAAGCCAACGACGTCCACGCTATGCACGCCTCTGTGTAGTGCTTCCTAATGTTTCAGCCCAAGTGTTCAAGCCTTTACGTGTTTTCCATATTATTAAGGCATGAAGGAGTAGAGGAGAAGGGAAAGAGCCCACTCACAATGTTCGAATCCGTTAGGCATCCTGTCCTGCCGATACGGCCAATCCCTTAAACCCGTGGTCCGATGCAAGCGCGATCTACTCAACTGGTATGACCGTGCGAGCAGGCCGTGCTCTCCAAATCATCCGACCAATCGGACTAAGGAAGACGACATTATCGCTTCCATTCAGCTATTCAGTACTGTTAGGAACGAACACCTGATTTCCATCGAACCCGCTAGCCATCTGCACATTGAAACCAACTCGATTAATCCTTCTTCCCAAAATCCGACATTTCAAATGTAACCAACATTCGATTCATTCAGTCCGACTCAGCGTAACGCTCCGAGCGGTTGCGGGCGTTACAGCGAAGAGGACTATTCAGACTATCGGGGATATGCTACGCTCCTGTGTTCTGGACTTTGGGGATTCTTGGGAGGATCATCTCTACCTGGTAGAATTTTTTTACAATAACAGTTACCAGACCAGTATTAAGATATCACCATTTAAGGTATTGTATGGGCAAAGATGTCAAACTCCCTTATCTTGGGATGATGTTGGAGAGAGAGCCTTGTTGGGACCGGAGATGGTTGTGGATGAAGCCGAGAAGGTGAAGCTTATCAGAGATAAACTCCGGTTGGCACAAGACAGACAACGGCATTGGGCTGACAGCTACCGAAGACCTTTAAAGTTTGAGGTAGATTTTGTTTTGTATTGCTTGTGATTTTTTTGCTGTAGTTAAGCATTAAGACGGTATTTTAATATAGAAGATTGTGTGTTAGCCATTAGTTAGACTAGACTTGAAACCAACTAGACTTGGCATGACCATTAGTATACCAATTAGTTAGTCATAGATGATTATTTTAATAATAGAGAATGATCTATAAACCCTTGTAATTAAATTAGAGACCCTCTTAGTTAAACTCCCATGAATTAAATAACTTTTCATGACAACATGGAGGGGCATTTTGGATATTATGCCTTGGCCAACCCAAACCCTAAGTGGCCGACCCTATAAGAAAGAAGAGGAGCCTCCATCTTCTTCATTATTGTTCATGAAGAAACCCTAAGTTGGTTCTTCCCTTTAAGCATCCATTCCTCCACCAAATTCCTTCAAACCAAGTCCCATCCCTCTTATTACCACCCCTATGGAGAGATAAAAGCTTGAGGATTACAAGAGGTTAGAAGAGGAGGAGCATTGCTAAGAGTTGGAGCCTATTTCTCATCCTTGGAAGGAACCACATTAGGAATCCATCTCCCAATAGGTAAAACCTCATTCCCCTTGTCATTTTCATACTAGAATGGTGTAATAGACCTATAAAAAACCTTCCATGGCTTAAGGCTACCCATAGGATGAAGAACTAGGTCCATAGGAGGCCATTGGTGGGAGTTGCATAAAGTTTTATGGCCATTTGGAGAAAAATTTGAGGTGGACCACCAAGTGGTTGATGGAGTACCTAATGGTTCATTCCTTACTATTTTATATTGCTTATTTCTATTTTAGTTGTGTTACGACAATTTGGTTGTGTTGGGGAGTGATTTGAGGGAGTATTACATTAGTATCAAGGTGTGATACCAATGTTTAGCCTAGTTGCACACCAAGTGCTTGTATTTGGGTGTGAGAGTGTATCTATTGGGTATTGGAGTATATCATTAGTGTGTGTGTGTGTGTGTGTGTGTGTGTGTGTGTGTGTGTGTATGTGTGTGTGTATTGATATATGGGTGTGATATTGTGTACATACATTGTGAGTAGTTGTGTATGTGTGCCAATGTGCATTTAGGAGGCAATGCTACTGTGATAGTAACAATGCACTGTGGTGAAGAGGTGTGTGCACTGGAGAGGCTAAAATAGTGTGATGTTAGTGTTCAGTAGTTTGAAGGAATAGCAGCAACCTTGAAGTTGCACCTTAGTAAATATTGTGTATCACATCAGAATTAAGGGGAGGGGATGGCAGTAGATAACTGGTATAGGCTCGGATACTTGTTGTACACAGCAGTAGGTAGTATATGGGGGAGTAGAGATCACACTGACAGTGTATCAATGTATACACTGATGTGTGTATCACTATACACACTGATGTATGTATCAGGGTACATACTGATATGGGTATCAGTATACACACTGACAGTGTATCAGTGGTCACACTGATGTGTGTACAGAGGAAACCATCTAAGGAGACACTTTGGCACTGCCCTTGGACCTGTAATGTCGATTTCTAGCATGTGAGTAGCAGCACCAATAAGATCTAGCAAGAGAAGTAGTTACTGCAATAAATGCAAAGAGGGAAAGTTGTGTTTAGGTGATGGGGGATGATGCTCGAGTGGTGGAGTTGTTAGAGCAAATTGAGGAAGGGAATACTCTTAGCATGAGTTGGGGATCAAGCAGCAGCAGCAGCAGCAGGATGCTGTAAAGGGGAGATCAGTGAGTGATGCTGTCTTGATGGTCTGGGCATCTAGTGACAAGTATCAATGAGGTATCTAGTGTGTATGAGGATGTACATGGGGAGTTTCAAATTCTAAATTTGGAGTGTGGTTAGTTGGTATATGTGTGTCAATTTAGTGATAAGTATAACTTGTTTGTGTGCTGCTTTATAGAGAATGTAATACAACTTGAAGGGAAGTAACAACAGCTCTAGGAAAACAACATATAACTGCTACTGTGAGCAGTTGGTAAAATATGGGTCAGTGTTGTATCAGCAATTACTACTGATACTGCAACAGTTGGGTTCTAGAATAGCAAAGGGAGGTTAGGAGAATATATGTAATAACTAGAGTTATATATATATATTTAGATATGAGTTTGAGGCTAAGGTAACTACCAATATTTATACATAAGGTATTAAGTACTAGTTAAGGTTTTAGCTTGGGAATACCAGGTTAATAGCTAACTAAGGTTTTGGTATTACCTTAGAGTTAAGTAGGTATTAATAGGATATTTATCATAAGGGTTATATATTGTTAAGGTATTCATGTGATACTTGAGTTAAGTCCTGAGTTAAGTGCTAGTACTAGCCTATGGTAATAATGTGAGTTTGAGAAAAAGAGTATCAGTAAGTAACAAGTTGTGTAGGTAAGACTTGGATATAAAGATAATGGGTTAGTAGACTAGGTAATAATGTGAGGTATTGGTAAATAGCTAGGTAATAGGTATTATAGACTAAGATACTATATTGATATGATAGACTCTATATTATATATATGATATATAGTGTACTAAATTAGCAAGTTTGACCTAGAAACCTAGTCACAACCTAATATGTCACGTCCCAGGCCCAAAATACGTAGGACTAGGAATGCGTAACACGCTCAGCCGTATGTATACGAACTCCAATATATGGAAACCATATACACACGTACGCTGTACATGAATATCCAATCCACCAGTGATAATATAATGTCACAACAAGTCACACAGAATCTATATCTCATCCACAGCACAAATAATCAGTAGGAATAAAGAGCTGAATAATAACTGAATATCCAAGGTGAGTATCAAGTCTGATAGTCAGGTGAAAACAAATCTACTACAAAACGACTATACTGAAGTAGCAACAAGGATCTAAACAGCGGTGATAAAATCACAGGTACTCCGAAGGTAAGACCTCCTCATTCTGGTCAGTAGCGTCAGGTCCAGGTCCGTACTCCTGCGGATACTCCTGCTCATCAATATCTGGAAAGGGACCAGGTCCTCAGAGGGACGTAACAAGATACATATAAACATGCCAATAAAGTACTGAAATATAAATATCCAATGGGTCGCCTAACCGTCTAAGTGAATGCAGTTTGAGAACAACTTTCCCAACGTGTGGGCTATCTGGCCATAAATGGGATTGATATGATTCTCTCGGAGAATCAGGGCCCTACAAGCATACCGTCTTTTGAATGGCAGAGGCCGCCTACAATATATAGTGGTCATCATCACCCGTTTATCCGGCGGAGAATTCGGGCATTACGAAAAAAGTGCAAAGGAGCCCAAACGCCTTACTTGTTGTTCTCCCACCCCATGCTCTAAATATGCCACATCCATGACACGATAAAACCTCTAAATAACTGCCAGATCTACTAGAATACAAAGTTTCTATCAGCAGTCATCCCTAATGTACTGCCAATACGTACAGGAGGCCAGACCTGTTACGCAGTCCGTGATCTATATGAGACTCACAACTCGTGTAACAACTGTGTCATGGCCAATGAATCTAATGATGCTCCATAATACTGGGGTGGTCTCATAAAGTAGGTCCAAAAATCTACATAAATAAATATGATACGAAGACATCATCGTTGCACCCAAGTTTCCTTGGACGCACAATTTATTTAGCAGTAATTGAACTAAATAAGCATAAATAAATATGCATGCATCAGCTGAAATATAAATAATAGTACAATGGCAAGGTATACTTATCGAGCAAGAGTTCTGTATAGTGCACGTCCAAAATGGTGTTTAAGTTTTAGTGAAGGAAGAATTGTAGTTAGGGTTTGGAAGAGTTTGAATATATATAGAGATAAGAGGCGGTGGAGGTTGCTGCTGACGTTTCTTCCTATCATTGGTTTTGGTTGCGGTTGGGGAAAGTTTAGTAATAACAGGTAAAGAGACGGTGGAGGATGAGTCACATGCAGGGGGTTGTTTTACGCACGGAGAAAGGAATTTAGCGATGGGGTTGATTTTACGCACGGAGAAAGGAATTAAGCCGTGGGGTTGATTTTACGCGCGGAGGGGAAGAAAGTGAAGTTTTTTTTTTTTGCTACTGCTGTTGGATATTTTCTTCTCCTAACGGGTTGTGGGTTCCAGCGGGTAGGGTACGCTAAGGATTTGGGTTGAGATCCAGTAGAAATTTCTTCTTTAATTAATTATATCCATAAAAAATTCTAAAAAATATATTGGTGTATACCATTAAGCTAGCAACTGTCCAAAGGGTCTCCTACATGGAATAAATTAGGAAATTTATAATGGCCCCATAAATCCCCTAGATGCATAAACATCTCGAATAAAAATTAAATAAATCATATTTCCTCTATTTAGCTCATAATTACCATAAATAAATAATTAATATGGTTTATAAAGTTAGGGGTCTTACATTCTACCCAACTTATAAAAATTTTGTCCTCGAAATTAAAATAGGGTAGGGTCTCTCTATCTTGATCACAATCTAAAAGAATTTACCTCATGCAATTTCTACCCAACTTAGAATTTACCCATCTATCACATAAGGTTATATGTCTAAAAAAACTATTCCTTGAAATTAAAACTAAGCCACGGTAGAAAGTCAAGGATGGTATAAGGTATAAATCAACAAAGTAATTTCATACCTTAGTCAATGAATAGGTTTGGAAAATGTTTGCGCATGTCGTCCTCGCGCTCCCAAGTAGATTCTCCTGGCGCGCCATACTTCCATGCCACGCGGACCAAAGGAATAGACTGGTTCCTCAATATTTTCTCTCGATGATCAAGGATTCCCACGGGTTATTCTTGATAGGACAAGCTCGGCCCAATGGTGATCTCTGAATGGTCGAGAACATGACTGCTGTCTGCCACATATCGCCTGAGCTACGACACATGGAATACGTTATGTACTCCCTCAAGTGAAGGTAGTAGCGCAAGTCGATACGCCACTTCTCCCACTCTCTCTAGGACGTCAAATGGTCCAATATACCTTGGACTCAACTTGTCGATCCCTCCGAATTGAATGGTGCCTTTGGTAGGTGATATCCTCAAGAAGACATGATCGCCCTCTTTAAACTCTAAAGGACGACGATGAATGTCTGCCTATTATTTATGCCTGTCTTGTGCTGCTCGCAAGTGTCCTTGTATCTTCTTAAATGTCTCAACGGTGTTAACCACTAACTCTGGTCCCAAAATTTGACGTTCTTCCATGTCACTCCAACATACGGGAGACCTACACTTTCTTCCATATAATGCCTCAAACTTAGCCATCTGGATGCTCGCCTGACAGCTATTGTTATAGGAAAACTCCACAAGATGTAGGTGGTCCTCCCATGATCCTCCAAAGTCTAACATACAAGCCCTCAACATATCCTCCAATGTCTGAATAGTACGTTCTGACTGCCCATCTGTCTGTGGGTGATAAGAGGTACTGAACTTCAGACGAGTTCCAAGACTCTCTTGCATGCTCCTCCAAAAATGTGAGGTAAAGCGGGAATCCCTGTCTGATACAATGCTGACTGGTATGCCGTGCAATCTCATGATCTTCCACATATATAAGTCGGCCAAAGCTTCTGTAGATTGGCCAACTCTAAAAGGCAAGAAATGGACTGATTTGGTGAGTTGGTACACTATTACCCATACTGCATCTCTTCCACTTTGACTCTTAGAAAAACCTGTGACGAAGTCCATAGTGATGTGTTCCCACTTCCACTCTGGAATCGGAAGTGGTTGCAATAACCCTGCCGTTCTCTGGTGCTTTGCCTTTATATGCTGACATATAAAACATTTAGCTACAAAGTGAGCTATTTCTTTTTTCATTCCATGCCACCAGAAGTGCTATCATAAATCACGATACATCTTGGTTCCTCCAGGATGAATAGAATATATCAAACTATGAGCTTTTGTCATCAGCTCCTGTCGAATCTCTCCATTCGGAACATATAGTCGATCACCACATCGTAATATCCCGTCATCATGAATTCGCAGTCCTGTCTGCTCTTCGGCCTCTGTTTTTTCCTTTAATCTTCTGAACCTGGCGTCTGTAGGCAATGCTGCCTTGATTCTTTCTACTAGTGATGATTGTACTTGCAGGTTGGCTAGTGTCCTGTCTGTTCCGAGTAATATTACTTCAATGCCAAGACTTTGTAAGTCCTTCAATAATTACCTTTGAGTTGTTAAGAAATAAGTTGATGGCTTCCGGCTTAACGGTCTGCTACAATGTTGGCCTTGCCTGGATGATAATGTTGCTCTATCTCAAAATCTTTCATCAATTCGAGCCATCGATGTTGCCTCATATTTAACTCCTTCTGTGTGAAGAAATACTTGAGGCTTTTTATGGTCTGTATAGATTTCCACTCGTTCCCCATATAAGTAATGTCCCATAGTTTTAGAGCAAATACAACGGCTGCAAGTTTTAAGTCATGAGTTGGATAATTATTCTCATCTACTCGTAACTGTCTAGATGCATATATAATCACCTTGCCATGATGCATTAATATGCATCCCAAGCCTTTCCCTAATGCGTCACTGTAGATCACATATCCTCCCGATCCTGATGGAATAGCCAATACTAGTGCTGTACTCAGTCGCTTCTTCAACTCCTCGAAAGCGGCTTGACACTCGTCAATCCATATAAATTCTTGACCCTTACAAGTTAAATGAGTCATAGGTGCTGCTATCCTTAAGAAGTTTTCCATGAACCGTCGGTAATATCCCGCAAGTCCAAGAAAACTCCTCACATTCGCTGCTGATTTAGGAACAGGCCATGTCTCGACTGCCGAAATCTTCTCTGGATCAACAAAAATACCATCTCCCATAACGACATGCCCAAGAAATGAGACTCTGTCCAAGAAAAACTCACATTTACTGAGCTTCGCATATAGCTGCTCTCTCCTCAATGTATCTAGAACAATCCGCAGGTGCTTCTCGTGCTCCTCGTGGCTCTTCGAATAGACAAGTATATCATCTATGAAGACCACCATGAATTGGTCCAAATACTGGTGGAAGACTCGATGCATTAAGTCCATAAAGATAGCTGGTGCATTGGTCAATCCAAATGGCATGACCAGAAACTCATAGTGCCCATATCTTGTCTGAAATACAGTTTTCGGAATGTCCTCCTTCTGTACCTTCACTTGGTGATATCCCGATCTCAAATCTATCTTTGAGAACATCTTGGCTCCGCTAAGTTGATCAAATAGGTCATCAATGCGTGGCAGTGGATATTTATTCTTTACTGTCACTGCATTCAAGGCTCTATAGTCAATGCACATACGCACTGACCCATCATTCTTTGGTACAAACAACCCTGGTGCTCCCCAGGGTGATGCACTCGGTCGGATGAAGCATTTCTCTTCTAGTTCTTTCAACTGTGTCTTTAGTTCATCCATCTCCTTCTTCGCTAGTCTATAAACATGTGATGCTATGGGTGTTGCTCCCGGTGTCAATTCAATCGAAAACTCTACGTCTCTATCTGGGGATAGTCCTGGCAATTCCTCTGGAAAGATGTCTTAGAATTCTAAAATAATAGGATGATAGACAACATCGTTCATTTTGAGCTGCATACCATCAAGGATTTCTGTGGATCCTTGTGCAAACTCAAGTTCAGGCTGGCCTGGTACCTTGAAAAGAATTCTTCCTCCAAAAAAAATCAAAGAAAGCGTGGTACTTGCTTAGCCAGTCCATTCCAAGAACAACATCAAAAGTTGGCATAGGAAGGACTAAGAGTCGGGCAATCATCTCTCTGCCACGTATCACTATAGGACACGATTTACAAATTCGGCTAATAGGTACAACTCCTCCGATAAGAATTCTAACACAACTAGATAAAGGTGTAGAGACAATATTGTGTTTGGCAATAAAAATAGATGATATGAATGAGTGGGTGGCTCCCGTATCAAACAATGTCACAGCAGGAAAAGTAAAAGCAAGAGTGATACCTACTATGACATCAATCTCCTGATCCATGTCATCCACTTCTATTGCAAAAGCTTGCCCATCCCTCTGGGGTTGTCCCTGTCTGGCCCTCGCAAATTGATCCTCCTGTGTAGGTAGTGGTGGTCCTCGCTGAAATCCTCCTGCTGTTGGAGGTCGAGGTGCTCCTGGTCTAGTTATTTGATGTGCTGGCTTCGGTGCTGGAAGCGCTAGTCTCGGTACTGACGGTGGAAGTGTTTGTTGCATTAGACAATTTCTCGCCAGGTGCTGTCTAGAACCACATCTCATACACTATCCCAAACGGGTCCGACAGTCTCTTGAGATGTGCCCGCGTCTCCCACAATAATTGTATTGAGGCTTCTCTAGAATCTGGTACGGTCCTGCTTTGTGTTGGTACTGCTGTTGCTGAGCTAAAGAACGTCTAATAGGTCCTCCTTGTTGTGTCCTTGTCGGTCCTTGTTGTGTCCTCAGCTGACCTCCTTTTCCTCTACTGATAGTTTCTTGCAATCTGGCTTCTGTCAGTACTTCGGCATAAGAGATTCGGGACTGGGAGCTAGTGTAGTGTTGTAGCTCCTGAGTTAGTCCACGATGAAACCTCTTAGCCTTAGCCAAGTCATTTGGTATCAGGGCAGCGTCATATTTACTGAGGTGACTAAACTCAGCATCATACTCATCCACTGTTCTGTTCCCCTGCTCCAGGTGGAGAAACTGATCGTACAATGCATCTCTGACGGTGTCCGGGAAGTACTTCCTTTCAAAGTACTCCAGGAACTGCTCCCAAGTCTGGTATGTACCCAACTGGCGCTCCATGGATTCCCACCAGTGATGAGCATTGCTATCTAGAAGCGTCCGTACACCCGTCATCCACAGCTCTGTAGGTAGCTGCGATGCTTCTAATAATTTCCGAGTGTGAGTGATCAAGTTGGTAGTTTCCCCTGGACTCTCAATGCCTTTGTACGGCTTCGGACCCATCTGTATAAAGTCTTTTACTGAACCAACTTTAGCTTGAGATACTGGAGCTAGTGCTTGAGCTGGTATAGTAGTCTTTGCAGCCATCCTTTCAAGTGCTGCTAGGAACTCCTGTCTCTGTTCTGCTGCTTGCTGTCTCTGCTCTGCAGCTAGGGTGGCGTCATGTTGTCGATGTTCCTGCATTATCATCTGGAAGAATTGGAACAGTTATGCCTGGCCATCCTGCGGTATCGATGAGACTGGAAGGTTCACATTAGGTGGAACGGGAAGATCAAATGGAACCGGATTATGAATCTGTCCATCTGGTCCCGGAAGTCTAGGAATTATTGAGGTCTCTCCTTGAGTCTGACCATTGACTCCAGGAGTTGTTTCACCATCGGCGATAGTATATACATTCTGCATATTCATCTCTCTGCAGGTGATGTACACAACGTTTAGAAGAAGTACAGGAATCAAACAGGACGCAAACATTAAATAGAATATGGAAGCATGAAATATGCTGGGAAATTTTTCGCGTATTTACAGTCAAAAATCCCCAACATTCATAAAGTCCCTCCCTGTGTAAAACAGGGCTTCAAGGTTGTTTGCGTAAAACAGGTTGATAAGCTGTTCGCGTAAAGTAGAGGTTCCAGGGAGTTTGGCGTAAAACAGAGATTCAAAGTAGTCAGCATAAAACAAAGATTCAAGGAAGTTTTGGTAAAGTAAGACTTCAGAATTGTTCGCGTAAAGCAGAGAAGCGTAAAGTAGAACTTCAGAACTGTCTCCGTAAAATAGAGATTCAAGGTAGTCCGCGTAAAGTAGGGATTCAAAGTAGTTTGGTGTAAACCAGAGATTCAAACTATCGGCGTAAAATATGACTTCAGAGCTGCCTGCGTAAAATTCTGCGCGTAAAATTCTGATGCGTAAAAATATATACTGCATAAATATATGCTGCACAAAGTCTGTGCGTAAAAGTTCTGCGCGTAAAAGTCTAGCATACGTTGTAGCGTAAAGTTTGTGTAAAAGGGTACTGCGTAAAGTCGTATGGGGAACAATTTGTATTTCCTCGGATGAATTTGTCAGACAAATCCGTGAACCTGACATCTGACAAAAGTACTGCACAGTGATCGAGAGGACGACTGTGATGATAATTTTGCACAGAGACCCAGGTTATCGTTTAGTGACATATTTAACACAAGTCAGTTTTACGCATCCAAAAAGTAAGAAAGGGGAGTCTTCTGAATACGCTGCCTATTCCATATTAACAGAGATGAGTTTTTACGCTCAAGTCTGAAATGATTTTTTACACTCAAGATAAAAAAATCAGACGCCACATAAAAAGCTATTTTGTACAGAGATCGAGGCATATCTATGCATTTAATGCACGAGATTTGGTCTAATTGGTCATGACTGAGAGAACTAAAACTATGACAATTATGCTCCCATCACTATCCTTACATTTTTACGCCTAATCAGGCTACTCTACGCTGGTTATCTATTATACACGAATCATCAAGTTTACGCAGGAACAATTATCTACGTGGCTAGCATGTCATGATCTTATAAAGGGATACGTGTCATACATAGATTGAACATGGGTAGCAGTTGTCATTACTGCAGCATAAAGTAGGCAATATTCTACTTAGTTTGGCCTTTTACGCCAACAAGACAGTTATTTGGTTTTTACGCCAACAACAGTCATTTGGCTTTTACGCCAACAAGGGTAAAGGGTCTTTAGCGTAAAACTTGGGTTATCCAAATATAGGATGGCTGAAAGAAAGAATGGGGATTCAGATGAGATCCTTATACTCTAGTCCTATACACAGGCTTGTTTGGTACAGTTACAGAACCAAGACAATATATTCTTGACCTGCATGGGCCACCACCAAAAATATGTCACGTCCCAGTCCCAAAATACGTAGGACTAGGAATGCGTAACACGCCCAGCCGTATGTATACAAACTCCAATATATGGAAACCATATACACACGTACGCTGTACATGAATATCCAATCCACCAGTGGTAATATACTGTCACAACAAGTCAAACAGAATCTATATCTCATCCACAGCATAAATAATCAGTAGAAATAAAGAGCTGAATAATAACTGAATATTCAAGGTGAGTATCAAGTCTGATAGTCTGGTGGAAACAAATCTACTTCAAAACGACTATACTGAAATAGCAACAAGGATCTAAACAGCGGTAATAAAATCACAGGTACTCCGAAGATAAGACCTCCTTAGTCTGGTCAGTAGCGTCAAGTCCAGGTCCGTACTCCTACGGATAATCCTGCTCATCTATATCTGGAAAGGGACCAAGTCCTCAGAGGGATGTAACAAGATACATATAAACATGCCAATAAATTACTAAAATATAAACATCCAATGGGTCGCCTAACCGTCTAAGTGAATGCAGTTTGAGAACAACTTTCCCAACACGTGGGCCATGGCCATAAATGGGATTGGCATGATTCTCTCGGAGAATCAGTGGCCTACAAGCATAACGTCTTTTGAACGGCAGAGGCCGCCTGTAATATATAGTGGTCATCATCACCCGTTTCTCCGGCAGAGAATCCGAGCGTTAAGAAAAAAAGTACAAAGGAGCCCAAACGCCTTACTTGTTGTTCTCCCCACCCCATGCTCTAAACATGCCACATCCATGACACGATAAAACCTCTAAATAACTGCCAGGTCTACTAGCATACAAAGTTTCTATTAGCAGTCATCCCTAACACATGGCCAATACGTACAGGAGGCCAGACCTGTTACGCAGTCCGTGATCTATATGAGACTTACAACTCGTGTAACAACTGTGTCACGGCCAATGAATCTAATGATACTCCATAATACTTGGGTGGTCTCATAAAGTATGTCCAAAAATCTACATAGATAAACATGATACAACGATATTATCGTTGCACCCAAGTTTCCTTAGACACATAATTTATTTAGCAGTAATTGAACTAAATAAGCAGAAATAAATATGCATGCATTAGCTGGAATGTAAATAATAGTACAATGGCAAGGTATATTTGCCGAGCAAGAGTTCTGTATAGTGCATGTCCAAAATGGTGTTTAAGTTTTAATGAAGGAAGAATTGTAGTTAGGGTTTGGAAGAGTTTGAATATATATAGAGATAAGAGGCGGTGGAGGCTGCTGCTGTCGTTTCTTCCTATCATTGGTTTTGGTTGCGGTTGGGGAAAGTTTAGTAATAACAGGTAAAGAAGCGGTGGGGGATGAGTCACATGCAGGGGGTTATTTTACGCGCGGAGAAAGGAATTAAGCGGTGGGGTTGATTTTATGCGCGGAGAAAGGAATTAAGCGGTGGGGTTGATTTTACGTGCGGAGGGGAAGAAAGAGAATTTTTTTTTTTTTTTGCTACTGCTGTTGGATATTTTCTTCTCCTAACGGGTTGTGGGTTCCAGCGGGTAGGGTAGGCTAAGGATTTGGGTTGATATCCAGTAGGAATTTCTTCTCTAATTAATTATATCTATAGAAAATTCTAAAAAATATATTGGTGTATACCATTAAGCTAGCAACTGTCCAAAGGGTCTCCTACATGGAATAAATTAGAAAAAATTTATAATGGCCCCATAAATCTCCTAGATGCATAAACATCTCGAATAAAAATTAAATAAATCATATTTTATCTATTTAGCTCATAATTACCATAAATAAATAATTAATATGGTTTATAAAGTTAGGGGTCTTACATAATATCAGCTAGTTTAGGCTTGTAATCAACCTAGAAGCTAGGTATGACCTTGTTTTGACCTAGAAATCATATTTAGTTTATTTTAACTCATTCTCTTTCATTACACCCAGTAACCTATAAATTCATATATAGGTTTCTCTGACACCAGTTCGGACATCGTTCCACCTTATTTGCTCAGGACCTCAGACGAGTACATTATTTGTTAGTTTTCAGTACTTGATAGTGTATATATCATATGTACTAGATCAGTTTACTTGATTCTGACACCATGTTACATAGGCTAGTATTATATGGATCGAGTCAGGAAATATTATTTATTTGATGAGTACATTGGATACTTCTTACATATATACTTTATCGTGTGCTTAGGGTATTCTTTGTGCTCGTACATATCGTGTGCTTCGTGTGCTCATATTATACTCGTGTGCATAACGTCTCATGATTTGATCCATGAATATTAGTCGGGGCGGGGGAGTAGGAGTTGATTATGTGATCAAACCCTTAGTATATACGTGTGCATGTCAATTACACCCAACACGTGTAATTGAGTTACCGTAGAATATTCGTGTGCAACGTAAACCAATCACATAATAAACTTGTACTCTAAGGCACTAGTTAGTATCATCGGCTCTCTTAATGCAAGTTCACACCATATTGCTCGTATTCACTTTTTCAGTTATATTTTATTCCCTGGTTATCTGTGCATCTTATATTCATTTCTATTGTTGTTATATATTCTCTACCATGTATATGAAAATGCTTTCAGAGTATTGTACTTCGCTCATTTTCTAATTGGATATATTTTTCTAGATGACTGCTTAGAGGACTAGTATTCTACCAACTACAACCCACAGGACAAAGAGCCAGTTGAGGTAGATCCTTTAGTCCAGGATGATCTAATTTCAGCTGTCGAGGAGACTCACCTAGCTATAGCAGACCAGTAGCTAGTATATTTTATTTATACTGGATATGTTTCCAGCTTAGACCTTGGCATGTTATTTATATTGATACCCATTATGTTATTTGTCAAATCTAGCCTTGGATATTGTGATACTCGTTATTTTCTTTCTTTTATGACATCGTTCCATTATCTATCCCTAGTTTGTTTGATTGAGTATTGATGTTATATATATTCATCTTGTCCTCCTTTTGGAGTTGAGTTACCATTGACAGGATATACATATACCATTGCATGAGTTTGTTAGATGGTTTTGTGGACCTTACAGCGTTCTATTGTCGATACTACGGTGTAGGCTGGGCGTACCCACGACTCATGCCCAATATTCGGGTACGGGTCATGACACGTTTAAGTGGTGGCCCATACAGGTCGAGTCACAACTAGTACGATATCGTAGTGGTACTCAGACTTAGAGTACGATTGTGAGCCTGCAATAGAATATAGGATATAGGACACTTGGATAAGACAATACTCAATCATAACTAAAAAAATTCTAATCTATGAAATTTTGCTAATTCTCATTCATTCTAAAATATTTGCTTTCCTTGAATATTATTGTCCTTCCTTGATAATATCGTATCTTATTCCTTATTGACTTCGTTGTTCGATCTGTCTTCAGGATGCCACCTAAGACCAGGTCCCAGCGAGGTCAGTGACTTCTCGACCTTTCGTTCAGACAACGACTGATGCTGCCCCACAGCCACCTGTTTAGAGGGTTGTCTCTCCAGTTCAGGTGGGGGCTCGGCAGTTTTTGGGGGTCCTCCTCCACCTCTTCAGAGAGCTATCCCGGCCACTGCGGAGGGTCATCCTCCCCCTTTTCCACCAGCTCAGAGAGCGACACTAGCAGTAGCAGAGGATCTTCCAACACCACCACCACCACCACCTATGCCAGCGGATGTGACACAAATGTTCGCCATATTCTGGGAGATGATGGCGGCGCAGCAGAGGAAGGCAGACGTTCTACGCCAGGGCATTAAGAATGCCCACCAGGTGGCAATCACAGCAGTAGAGAGGATGGCACAACCACAGGAGGCCCAGCCCAAGCCAGGCAACATACAAAACTTCAAGAAGTTGGATCCCCACATTTTCAAGGGCACATAGGGTATTATATATGCTAATGACTGGTTGGAGAACATGGAGCGCATCATGCGTTTATCTCGCCTAGCAGAGGATCTGTAGGTAGAGGCTGTCGGGTTGCAGATGTTAGACATTGTCAATACTTGGTTCCGGAATGAGCCACAGATCGCTACCCCAGGATTGACGTAGGACGGTTTCAAGGACTTGTCCAAGAAAAAGTTATTTTTGCCTATCGAGAGACTTGATCTGGGGAGACAGTTCGAGAACCTTCAGCAGGGGAACCTATCTGTCGACGAGTATGCCGCAAAGTTTGGCAGGTTGAACCAGTATGCAGCTAACATGGTACGAGATCCGGAGGACAGGGCAAGCCGGTTCAGGGAGGGCCTGAACTAGGACGTAAAGGCCCTTATTTCTTTGAGTCATGAGACCTACGAGGCAATACTTAAGGAGGCCCGCAAGGTCAAGAGGAACTTGAGTTTGAGGCCTAAGAGGGACCGAAAGATATTCAGTGGTAGCAGCAGTGCGGGTCTAGCTAAGCGGCCCCAGTTCCAGCGGCAGCGGATGTTTCAGCCTCAGTGTCAGAAGTTCCAGCAGGCACATCAGTAGCCTCATAGGCATCAGCAGCAGACTCTTATTTGTCCCTTCTGCAAGAAGCCAGGACACGGATGGGACATCTGTAGGAAGAGATTGGGAGTGTGTTTGTTCTGTGGAGCAGCGGGGCACCAGGTAAGAGACAATTATTTGGCACCAGCTCGTCCAGGTCAGGGTGGAGCTCCTGCTCAGAGAGCACCAGTTAGAGAACCAGTCAGAGCTCCAGCAGCACCTGCAGTACAGCAGCGGGGACCTCCATTCCCGACCCAGCAACAGCGTTTTGTGCAGCATCAGCAGCAGGGCGAGCTTTCGCCATGACGATTGAGAAGGCGGAGCCAGTCGAAGACATCATCGCAGGTTTAGTTCTTTTAGATTCTATTCTAGAATTAGCTTTATTTGATTTCAGTGCTTCCCATAGCTTTGTATCAGTGTGTTTTGCTCTTAAGCATCCTTTAGAGGCTGAACCCTTGAGTTGGACTTGCAAGATCACGACTGGGGGTGGCATCATCCTTGTCAGTAATGTTTATAAGGATCGAAGAGTTACTTTAGGAGGCCACGAATTGAGTACGTGCTTACTCACAATGCCACTCCCGAGTTACGATATTGTACTCGAGATGGATCGGTTGAGTAGGCACTATGCTAGTATAGATTATTATAGGCAAAGTTTTGTTTCGGCCGTCGGGGGAACCAGAGTTCAAGATTGCCAGAGGAGCAGTTGAGCAGAGCAAGGAAGTCATATGTGGAGCCCTGGTGGAAGAGGAAGAGTTGCCACATCCTTTGATTATGGAGTTCATGGATGTCTTTCCAGAGGAGTTGTAGGGCTTGCCACCAGACAAAGACGTTGACTTCTCTATAGACTTGGTACGAGGTGTAGAGCTGATATCATAACATGTCTATAGAGTTAACAACAACGAGCTAGCAGATTTAAAGAAACAGGTGGACGAGTTATAGGACAAGGGCTTTATCAGATCCAGTTCTTTACCGTGGCGTGCTTCGGTGTAGTTTGTACCAAAGAAGGATGGGTCGGTACGCATGTGTATCGACTACAGGGCTCTGAACAACCTCACTATCAAGAACAGATACCCGCTGCCGAGGATATTTTCAAGGATAGACTTGAGGTCTGGCTATCACCAGGTGAAGGTAAAGAGAGAGAATATTCCGAAGATAGATTTTCGGACTCGGTATGGTTAGTTCAAGTTTATGGTGATGCCGTTTGAGTTGACCAATGCTCCAGCGGTGTTCATGAACCTGATAAATACGGTGTTCGATCAGTACCTTGATAAGTTCGTGGTAGTGTTCATCGATGATATCCTTGTATATTCGAAGACGCCAAAGGATCACATGAAGTACCTGAGGATAGTTCTGGAGACTCTCATGAAGGAGAAGCTTTATGGGAAGCTTTCAAAGTGTGAGTTCTTCCTTGGCAAGGTCGATTTTCTTGGTCATGTGATGATAGAAGATGGAATCTCAGTTGACCTTAGGAAGATCACGGCAATGGAGTCATATGCGTACCCATGACTCGTGCCCAATTTTTGGTATAGGTCGTGACACGTTTAAGTGGTGGCCTATGCAGGTTTGGGCATCTAGTGACAAGTATCAATGAGGTGCCTAGTGTGTATAAGGATGTACAGGGGGAGTTTCAAATTCTGAATTTGGAGTGTGGTCAGGTTGTATATGTGTGCCAATTTAGTGATAAGTATAACTTGTTTGTGTGCTGCTTTATAGAGAATGTAATACAACTTGAAAGGAAGTAACAACTGCTCTAGGACAGCAGCATATAACAGTGTACTGTGGTGAAGAGGTGTGTGCACTAGAGAGGCTGAAATAGTATGATGTTAGCGTTCATTGGTTTGAAGTAATAGCAGCAACCTTGAAGTTGCACCATAGTAAATATTGTGTATCACATCAGAATTAAGGGGAGGGGATGGCAGTAGATGACTGGTATAGGATCGGGTACTTATTATACACAGCAATAGGTAGTATATGGGGAGTGGTGATCACACTGACAGTGTATCAGTGTACACACTGATGTATATATCTGTACACACACTGATGTGTGTATCAGTGTACGTACTGATGTGTTTATCAGTATACACACTGATGTGTGTATCAGTGTACACACTGATGTGGGTATCAATATATACACTGGTGTTTGTATCAGTATACACATTGATGTGAGTATCAGTATATATACTGACAATATATCAGTGGTCACACTGATGTGTGTACAGAGGGAACCATCTAAGGAGCCACTTTAGCACTGCCTAGGACCTGGAATATCGGGTTCTAGCATGTGAGTAGCAGCACAAATAATATCTAGCAAGAGCAGTAATAACTGCAGTAAATGCAAGGTGGGAGAGTTTTGTTTAGGTAATGGGGGATGATGCTCGAGTGGTGGAGTTGTTATAACAAATTAAGGAAGGGAATACTAAGTGCATGAGTTGGGGATCAAGCAGCAGCAGCAGGATGCTGTAAAGGGGGGGACCAGTGAGTGATGCTATCTTGAAGATCTGGGCATCTAGTGACAAGTATCAGTGAGGAGTCTAGTGTATATGAGGATGTACATGGGGAGTTTCAAATTCTAAATTTGGAGTGTGGTTAGTTGGTATATGTGTGCCAATTTAGTGATAAGTATAACTTGTTTGTGTGCTGCTTTATAGAGAATGTAATACAACTTGAAGGGAAGTAACAACAGCTCTAGAAAAACAGCATATAACTGCTACTGTGAGCAGTTGGTGAAATATGGGTCAGTGTTGTATCAGCAATTACTACTTATACTGCAACAGTTGGGTTCTAGAATAACAAAGGGAGGTTAGGAGAATATATGTAATAACTAGAGTTATATAGATATATTTAGATATGAGTTTGGGGCTAAGGTAACTACCAATATCTATACATAAGGTATTAAGTACTAGTTAAGGTTTTAGCTTAGGAATACCAAGTTAATAGCTAACTAAGGTTTTGGTATTACCTTAGAGTTAAGTAGGTATTAACAGGATATTTATCATAAGGGTGATTATATATTGTTAAGGTATTCATGTGATACTTGAGTTAAGTCCAGAGTTAAGTGCTAGTACTAGACTATGGTAATAATGTGAGTTTGAGGAAAAGAGTATCAGTAAGTAACAAGTTGTGTAGGTAAGACTTGGATATAAAGATAATGGGTTAGTAGACTAGGTAATAATGTGAGGTATTAGTAAATAGCTAGGTAATACGTATTATAGACTAATATACTAAATTAGCTAGTTGGACCTAGAAACCTAGTCACAACCTAGTATCAGCTAGTTTAGGCTTGTAATCAACCTAGAAGCTAGGTATGACCTAGTTTTGACCTAGAAATCATATTTAGTTTATTTTAACTCATTCTCTTTCATTACACCTAGTAACCTGTAAATTCATATATAGGTTTCTCTGACACTAGTTCGGACACCGTCTACCTCATTTGCTCAAGACCTCAGGCGAGTACATTCTTTGTTAGTTTGCAGTACTTGATAGTGTATATATTTTTATGTTTTAGATTTGTTTACTTGATTCTAACATAATATTACACGGGCTTGTATTTTATGGATCGAGTCAAGAGATGTTATTTATTTGATGAGTGCATTGGATACTTTTACACATGTACTTTATCGTGTGCTTCAGGTATTTCGTGTTCTCGTACATATCGTGTGCTCCACGTGCTCATATTATACTCGTATGCATAACGTATAGTAATTTGATCCATGAATATTTTTTGGGGCGGGGGAGTAGGAGTTGATTATGTGATCAAACCCTTAGTGTATTCGTGTGCATGTCAATTACACCCAATACGTGTAATTGAGTTACCATAGAATATACGTGTGCAACATAAATCGATCACATAATGAACTTGTACTCAAAGGCACTAGTTAGTATCATCGGCTCTCTTAATGCAAGTTCATACCATATTGCTCGTCTTCACTTTTCCAGTTATATTTCATTCCCTAGTTACTTGTGCATCTTATATTCATTTCTATTGTTGTTATATATTCTCTATCATGTATATGAAACTGCTTTCAGAGTATTGTACTTTACTCCTTTCCTGATTGGATATATTTTTTCAGACGACTGCTTAGAGGACTGGCGTCCTACCTACTACGGCCCGCAGGACAGAGAGCCAATTGAGGTAGATCCTTTAGTCCAGGATGATCTGATTTCAGCTGTCGAAGAGACTCACCTAGCCATAGCAGACCAGTAGCTAGTACATTTTATTTGTACTGGATATGTTTCCAGCTTAGACCTTGGCATGTTATTTATATTGATACCCCTTATGATATTTGTTAACTCTAGCCTTGGATATTGTAAAACTCGTTATTTTCTTTCTTTTATGACATCGTGCCATTATCTATACCTAATTTGTTTGATTGAGTATTGATTTTATATATATTCATCTTGTCCTCCTTTTGGAGTTGAGTTACCATTGACAATATATACATATACCATTGCGTGAGTTTGTTAGATGGTTTTATGGACCTTATAGCGTTCTACTGTCGATACTATGGCATAGGATGGGCGTACCCACGACTCATGCCCAATTTTTTGGTACGAGTCATGACAGAAGTTCTTTTCCGGCGTAGCCTTGGGAGCCTTGGAGAGTTAGTTTCATGACTTGGTGCAAGGGAACATGTCGGTCGACGAGTACGCTACAGAGTTTTACCACCTGAGCTATTTTGCACTGGAGATGATTCGATACCCAGGAGATCGAGCCCGAAAGTTCAGGAAGGGCCTGATGAGAGAGATCAAGTCTCGTACTTTTGGACGTCGCACTGCTACCTTTGAGGGCATTTTGATGAATACTCATATTGCTGAGGATGATCTGGACCTCAGGCCCAAGAGAGGATGTGACATTTTTGGATAAGCGAGTGGTAGCACAGGACCGACCAAGCATCCTCACTTTCAACAGCAACAAATATCATTTCAGCACCATCACCAGCAGCACCAGGCACCCGTTCGTGGTCATCACCAGCAACAACCACAGAGGAAGGCACATCAGGCCATTTATTGTGTATTATATAGAAAGCTAGGACATACCAGGGAGGTTTGTCGAAAAAGGTTGGGATTTTTTTATGGGTCACCAGGCCACCAGCTAAGAGATTGTCTAGCTTGTAGCGCCCCGTTCCTCCTATTCGAGGAGCGCGGCTAAGAAACACAAACGGTATCGTTCGATCGGGATAGATTGAATTAAGAACTTGTCCTCGTTATGGATTTGTTTCTTCGGAATCGATTCCCATATTCAGTGGACCGTGCCCCCAGGATCGACTTAGCGGCAGAGTCAGGAGGGATCTCTCCGCTGTTATCTTTTATTGCCTCAGTTTTCGATGTCGCTTGTTGCTTTCGTGCTTTGAGTTGGTTTTGAACGGTTTTAATAGTTTTCATTATTTTCGTTCATTGCACTGCATTTCAATTCCGAGATTGAAAAGAGTGAAAGGAGTATTGATCGAGCTGTTCGTGATGCAGGTGAACGAGCAGTAGGTTGCTTGCGAGCGGAGTCGTGAAGCGCCTCTTTCCTTCTCCTTTCCTTCCAACTAAGTTAGTGGCTACCATCCCGATTAGCTAGCCCTGCTTCCAAGCTTCACACCCTAAAATCGTGCACTCTTCTTTGCCCCGATCAAACGATACCAAGTAATAATAAAATATACCAAGATAAAAAGGGAATAGACTTGGTTTGTATTGCTTGTCATTCAACTTGGGAACGATTACTTACACTGCATGCTTATTCGTTTGGAATATTTATCATATGTTTTAATTTTAGTTAGAATACATGTTCTTCTATAAATTATGCTATGCATATGGAACACACTTTAATTTGGCATAGATTGATCAGTAAGACTATGCAAAATATTTGTGCTATGGAGCTTGCCCATATTCGTTTGAAATTCGTGTGAAATAATTCGAACTAAATGTGCTTGATCATGGACAACTTGTGCACAAGGTATTTTGGCTTCCGCGGACGGCCGCCAGGGCACTAGGGCCGATCCGATCCGGGCGAAAGAGTTCGTATAGTCGTTTGTCATGGACGGGATGCTATGTAGCGGGGATCGCCACCTGCGTTGCATATCATTCTTGTCCCGAGACTATAACCCGTCCCTTGTGGCATCATGCCAGTGATCCCTGTGTATATTTAAACCTGTGGCATACTGACTTGTGTCTTCGTGGCAGGGAAGGCAAGGTAAGTATTATGCAGGTGATTCAGACGGTCAGGTAAAATCCACCGAATGGTGGCACGTTTATTTCAGTAAATTCTATATGCTGCTTACTTGTAAATAAACTAAGGCAAGATAGAAACCCACAAATATGCATGCTTCATTAAAACAATGTGTTGATTGGTAAAGTCAGGTTAGCTCGCCTTCACCAGTATGCTTCGACATGCTGACCCTCGTTGAAACAGGTTCTCCGCACTAAGGCGAACCGAGCGAGGAGCCGAAGTCGTCTTCCTGATCCAGTCCAGCTGTTGGCGCATCTTCACCGCGCCCCTTGAAGCATTTTGAAGACAGAAGCTTGCAACTCTTCATACACAAATGCAGCTTCGTGGCAAAGCCGTCCTCCAACCTGGAGGTCTTTATCATTTTGAAGTTTATAAAGGGATGTAATGTACAGGACTGCTATCTCATTTTGAGTCAACACTTTTGTAAGCCCGCGCGAAAAATTAGCTGACTCGTTCAGGAGTTTCTAATAGATGTTCATTATCAATAAAGAGAAATTTTTTATGTTTCAACTCTGTGTTTCAATTTATCTGCGTACTCTGAATATGTGCTTGCTATGCAAATCATTAAAGTCTTGTGCGGGCACAACTCCAGGCCCGCACGGCGATCACGATTCGGGGGACGCCTCAAACGATTCTACGAAATTGGGTCGTGACATAGCTCGTCCAGCTCAGGGAGGACCAGCTAGTGGATGACACATTAGTGGATGGTGTATTATGAGTTTTCCCTCTAGTATTTGTTACAATGACCCTTAGAATAGGTAGATTAAATATGATAATTATATGCTATATATAGTTGTTTTAGAGTTGTTATATATATATAAATGGATGTGTTAGTATATATAATACTAAGATAGATTGAGTGTAAGGCATAGGAATCTTGTTGCGAGATGCGGCAAGCGCGGGTGGTTGCATTGTTGTGGTGGATCAAGTAGGAGTATCAGAGGGGGAGTATCAGAGATTACATGGAAGATGGTATCAATAAAGTTTGGGTGCTCTAGTATCAGGTTTTACTTAATGATGCAGTAGGTGCTCTAGTTGACAGTTAGGCTCGAGCAGTATACCACTGCCTACATCATTGCTCTAGCAGTTGGTGCAGGGAATATTTGAAGTGGCAATGCATGTAGTTGAGTTGTATGCAAGTCAGGGTAAGCAGGTGTTGCAACCTTGCAGTGGAGTGTGGTTCATCTGGCAATGCATCATATTTCTACTGTAACCAAGTTGTGGTGTAAGGAAACTGAACAATATTCAGTTTATTTGTCATGTTTGGTAATGCATAGCAAGCTGCAATTTAGGAGGGGACTGACTGATACATGCTTGAACACATGTGCACCTGTGTGTCTGAACTTTGTGAGTTTGTGGCTCATGTCCAGTCATAGGGAGTGTAGTACTCTCTTATGCAATGAAAGAGTGAGCCAGGAAGGGATGTATTAGTGTATGAGTATTTAAGGGTGGGAATATTGGTTTTGTTGCAGGTATTATACCAAGGTTTGGACATAGGGTGTTTGAGCTCATATTGAGATCAGTTAAGATCGGGTTTACGTACTTGTGTGTGTGTGAACTGTTGAGAGTGGAGGTTGCACCTTGGGATGTCAGGTGCCAAGTGCATTAGGTAGCAACTATAGGTGAGTATATATTTCAGGTTAGGCAAGAGGAGAGGCTCGGGCTCAGTTGCTCCATTGTAGTGGAGTGAACTGAGTTAGGGAATCAGTCATTTATATAGGTATCTTGTGGTTTCAGTCATCTATGCTCGGGTTTAATATGAGTTAAGGTGTGTATCTGTGATTAATATTAGTATCACTGGGTACAATCAGTTGAGTTTAGCAACAAGGCCTAGAGCAAGTGCAGCAGTGGCAGTAGATGTTAGAAAGAAGGTGTGGGTTCAGTCTTCATATAGGTGTCCTCAGTTATATATATAGTTATGTACATATATGTTAGAATTTATTAGTTGATGTGTGTATCAGGTATGAAGGTAATAGGTGTTGATGTTAGTTATAAATATTAAGTGAGGGTATTGAGGGTGTCATGGGTTAATTTCAGTCTAGTGTTTCTAACATCAAGCTAAGGTAATTTTACCTTGATACCATAGTATATGATATTAATAGTATCTAGTATTGTAAATAGTAGCTAGTATAGTACTATTATAGCTAGAATACATTAGTACTAATTAGTACCAGCTAGGTATTATCTAGTAGCAGTCTATTATTAACTAATTGACCTTGTTAAAGCCTAAAAAACCTAGTATCGACCAAGGAACCTATGTATTGACCTAATTTGACTTTCAAGATATAGTTTTGGCCTAGAAATCATATTTTAATATAGTTGGTAACAATTATCATTCACATCACCATTTAACATTGATATTTGATATTTAGGTTTTTGTGACTCCATTTTGGACTTCAATCCTCACACATTGCTCAAGACCTCAGGCGAGTAAGTTTTCTGACAGTTTTCTTATTTGATCATTACTATGATTCTAATGTAGTATTTTGCTTGATTTCTGACACAGTGGATACACGGGTTAGTATCATAGATACCAGTCATGAGGAGTCATGGTTGGATCCATTGTACTAGCCGAGAATGGAGAAGTATTAGTTGATTACGTGATCATACACCACTTACTTGTGCATAGCTCAACCTCACTACACGAGGGTATAGCCTAATCTTATTACTTGTGCATAGCTCACCGTATATGATTGGCCTGATCCCCTTACTTGTACTTGTGCATAGTCAATCATATATGGTAGAGCCTGATACGTCACAAGCCGATCACATAATAATTAATATTTTAAGGAACTTAGTAGTTGTCCATATCTCTATTCCAGTTTATACCTGCTAATACAATTATTCCTTGTTCATTTATAGTTCATTATTACCTGTGAGATGATTATCTGCGTATCAGTTTTCTTATTGTCTAGTATTTCTTTTATCTTGTATTTTTATTGCTTACTGTTTTATAGTCTTGGTTAAAAGTAATAAAACTGTTGTTAGTTTATGTGCTTCGTTCCAATCCTGACTGAATAACATTTTTCAAAGGATCTCGAGTCTTTCTGTCCCACTTATTACGGACCCAGAGTAGACGATAATTTTACCCAGGAGCTTCAGGAGGATCTCATTCCAGTATTTGATCCATTAGTAGAGACTTAAAGTCTAACTTTCATTTTGTAGTTGGATTATAGACTTGAGATACTCTGAGTTGTATATTTATTTGGTTACTTATGTTGTTGTTTGGACTCTAGACTCATGGATATGTGATGTATTATATTTAGACTTCTCTTTTTCTTTATATCATTATCGTGACATTTCTCTTCCTTAAAGAACTATGTGATTGAGTATTGATATTTGTTATCATATTTATTTTTCTCTTGTCCTCTTTATTGAGTTAAGATCATTGACAGGTTATATATATCATTGTGAGATGTGATAGGTAATATTGTGACCTAGACAGTGTTCTACCGCCGATGTCGTTGCGTAGGCTGGACGTACCCACGACTCATGCCCAAATTTTGGATACAGGTTGTGACAATAGCTCCTATGGATGATGAGGAGCTTCGGGTTCAGTGACCTATGGATGGAGTTGGTATATCACTCTATCAGCAACTGTTGGTTCTCAACTATCATTAACGGAGAAGCGGTGGGTTTCTTCAAGTCCTCTAGGTGTATCACCCATGGGGATCCCCTATCCCGGCCTTACTTTGAGTCAAAATCTCAAGAAATTAGGAACCCGACAGACATTTACTTTTACCACCCATAGTGGATGCCCAATTATTACTCACCTGGGTTATGCAGATGGCATCCTTGTATTTTGCTCGGAGGGAAAATGTGCCACCAGGAAGGTGATGAACGTCCTCGGATTGTTCAAGAGGGTGTCTGGGTTGTTGATTAGCAAACCGAAGAGCTTCGTTATCATAGATCAGTCGTTCCCTTTATCAGGACGCCAAAGCCTGATTGATATCATGGGCTTTTTAATTCAGCACCCACCTTTAATCTACCTTGGTATTCCGATTACAGTGGGCTGCCATAAAGCATCCCTGTTTGAGCCTTTGGTGCAGAAGATTGGAGACAGCATTTTGGGTTTGCATAACAGGTTGTTTTCGCTAGGGGGAAAGATCACGCTTCTTCGCCATGTTTTGACTTCGATCTCAGTTTTCACCCTTGTGACTTGTTCCCCTCCGCAGTATGTGATTTCACGCATAGAGACCATGCTCTCTCATTTCCTGTGGGGATCGAAGGAGGGGGTGGACCGCAGGGTTTGGGCGGGCTGGCTTTTCGTGGCCTGTCCAATCGATGAGGGAGGTCTAGGCGTGGTATTCAGAAGGCACTTGCAATTAAACTCTGGTGGAAACTCAGGATCAATGAAGCTTTCTAGACCAGGTTTTTCACCCGCAAATACTTTCTTCGCGTGCATCCCTGCCAGGTGGACATCACCTCTAGAGCCACGCCAACTTGGCGGTGACTCCTGGGCGTGTGTGATTGTGCAGAAACTCACATGGTTGTCCTAATTGGAGATGGTAGCTCCAGTGTTGGATGGGAAAACTGGACTCTTTATGGCAAATTACATAGCCGATCAGTTCAGGGTAGAATTATAGGGGCAGAACCGTACGCTCGGATAGCGGAGTTCTACGGATCAGGTGACTGGAATTGGGTCAAGATCAAGCAATTGATGGGGACGGCGTCCAGCCAACAGATTCGGAATGCCTCTTTACGCCTGGGTGCATCTGCAGACAAACTCACTTGGTTTCCAAATGCTTCGGGACTCTTCACTGCCAAGTCGGTGTGGGAATAGGTTAGAACTCCTTCTGATATCATTGCATTCGTCTCCAACTTTTGGGGGACTTGCATCCCATTAAACTGGTCCATTCTCTTATAGCGGACATATTATGGAAAACTCCCAACCAACAGATTCATCGGAGAATGAGACTTTTTGGGCTGGTGCGACTCTCCAGCGCTCGCTAGTAGAGATATTAGCTTGTGACAGGGCTCTTTCTTGAGGCTCTTTTTGTATAGATTGGGCAAGGGGGTAAATCTTTTTGTTTCTTTTGTATACATTTTGGGCAGCGGGTTCTTTCTCCCTATTTACCTCCCATTTTGGCTCCCAATCTATAATTTTTTTCCTTAAAAAAAAAATTATATATATATATATATATATATATATATATATATATATATATATATATATATATATAACTTTGAAATACAACAAATGTCATAAAATTATAATTTATCCACAATCTCAACTTTGGGCCTGATCCATTGAACAATAGCAATAGTCCAACCGAATAAACAGAATAAACTGAATAGCTTATTCGGTTCGGTTTGGTTCGGTTTTGATTTTGGCTAAATTCGGTTCAGTTTTGGATTTTTAGAATTTTGGTTTATTCGGTTTTGAATATTTTGGTTCGGTTGAAACCGAATAAACAAAATGCTCATCCTGAACGATTTTTGACGACTCTATCAAACGTTTTCTTTCCTCAAATTTCAAATCTCTTTTTTTTTTAAATCAAACCGGACTAACTTGGACCTGATCCTAAATCGGACCGGGCACAAACTGGCCAGTCCCGAATCCGTGTCCATGCTGGGTTTAGTCTCTCCCTCCTCTGGTGTGGGCTGGCCTGACCTGCCTCTCCTCCGATCTAAGTCCGACCCAGCCCAGGTCCGATCAAACCCGGTCAATACTGTACTCGATTAACACCTAAATCCAAACTTATTTTAAGGGCAAAGAGAGGAAGAAAAGATGGAGGCCAGCTAGTGTCTACAAATATTAGGTTTAAAATTTTAAATAATGATATGGGCTACGAGAGTTTTCTATGTAATTATAATGTCGGCAAATTTTGATTAGAAAAAAAACACGCAAGAAGATCTTTAATGCATGCACATCCAATAGAAATATCCAACTTTGCACGCATGGCCGGTCCTGAGATTTAGAGGGCCATGTTCATAAAAACTGAAAATAAGGCCCTGTTTTTCGTAAACATTAAAAAAATTATCAATGTCATAAATTAATGATGCAAATTATTTTTTTTAAATAACGCATATATATAAGTAAAAATTAATAAGAGATATCGATTAACTTCTATGTATGATAAAAAATTTATGTGATCAAACAATTATAAATTCTAAATATTAGAAAAATTATTACAAATTTGTAAAATCTCTAGCTATCTCTCTGGCGGCTACAAAACCATCAACACCTTCTAGCAATTATATGAGTACAAACCTGAAAAAGAAGAGGAGATAAATTAGCAAAATCAAAATATAATAGACACAAACAAAGAATGGAGACGTCAAAAGAGAAGAAATAAAATTAGTATATAATTTAAAAATGTACTTACTATCAAAAGAAATAAATTAAGCATTAATTAGCAAAAATAACGAACACCAACAATAAAAGAACCATCACCAGAAAATTGTCCTCCTTGCAATTTAGCTGCAAAATCATTAAATTATCAAGAAAATCATTCACAATATATAATAAAGTTAATCCATTCAAAAATAATAATCTTAATATGTAAGAGACGTTACGTAAAAAAGATCATACGAAACCATAAAAAAAATACTATTTAACAAACTATGAGTAAATTAATACAATAATAAACTTAAATATTGGTATGATTACTTTTTATGCTTGTTAGTCTAAATTGTACACTAATACCGGAGACAATTTGCTCATAAGGAGGTTTCTTTAACTAGATATGAAACGTCCACAACAGTAGACAAGTTTCAATAGTATGGGAAAGTAAATAGATGTAGATAACAACCCAGTCGTGTGGGCGTAGATGTCCGACCTCCAGTCCCCATTGTGGATAATGTATCGGCATTTAATCCCAATATAATATAGGTGTTCACCCAGTCTCTCTAACAAGCTTCATCGGTCCGCCCAAGGATCATTCCATAAGTCGGTGTTAGCCCCATCCCGCATCATCCGACAAATGCATGATTTCAGTGTCGCTCTGCTGCATAATAAGATTTTGAAGATGAGTTTTATATATATATATATATATATATAAATATATATATATATATATATATATATATATATATATATATATATATGGCCAACCCTGCACTTTGGAGCGCCCACCGGAGGGGGGGTCGAACTTGGGCGAGTGCACCCAGAGACCCCTGGCTTAACCTATATATATATATATATATATATATATATATATATATATATATATATATATATATATATATATAAAGAAGGTTAATTGGTTATAGTTCTAGAATCTCAAAATGATTTGTGAATTTAGATATCGATATTGCACTTGAAACTCATGTCCATGGATTTCTTCGTAACCCCTAACTTATAGTTCTGAATTAAGTTTCGTATCCTAACCTTAAATGCACTTATTCATATTAAATCTACTCCCGGACAATGGTAACCCATAGTTAAACTTGACATTTTCTTAATATTCTATGAGTTGCCTTAGTATATTATGCTTGGCAAACAAATGTCATATATATATATATATATATATATATATATATATATATATATATATATATATATATATATATATATATATATATATATATATGTTTCATGTCATATGGCACATAAACATATTTATATAAAGTGTTGTGCACAACTAATTCCTATAGAATATCAATACAAATGTATATCTCTACTATTATAATGCTACTTAGAAATGGCTCACAAATGAGCCATCTGAGTCATATATATATATATATATATATATATATATATATATATATATATATATATATATATATATATATCTCTTCAACCATTTTTATATTAGATTTTTTTAAAAAAAATAACTTCCATTCTCCTTTGTGCGATTGAGAAACAAATTTAAAAACCAACATATAACAAATTCTAAAATATATTCAAAGATTAAATTATATTTAAATTAACTACAAGGTATTATATAATTAAAAGCATATCCAAAATTCAAAAAAATTATAACAAATTATAATTAAAATATATTCCAATCATATTTAAAATATTATAATATAATTTAAATGTTTATCTACTTTTTAATAATGCCATAAATTTGTTTTGATAGGTACAACATAATTTTTTACGTGTAACGCACGTGAATTTACTAGTATCTATATCCATGATATACCTAAATGTGGTATGGCACCTAAACATATTTATATAAAGTGTTGTGCACAACTAATTCCTATAGAATATCAATACAAATGTATATATCGTATATATCTATATCCATGATATACCTAAATGTGGTATGGTACCTAAACATATTTATATAATGTGTTGTGCACAACTAATTCCTATAGAAATCAATACAAATGTATATATCCATATCCATGATATTTGTGTGTGTGTGTGTGTGTGTGTGTGTGTGTGTGTGTGTGAACCATTAATAGATTCACTAACCATTAATAGATTCACTAATTAGTATCGTTTACTTAAGCAAACACTGCACTTCCCATTCGAAACCAAAACGAATCACAACGACATATCACATGAATCCAAATTTTCTGTGTCGGTGTCATAATCCTAGGTTATATTGATTTTTTTCATTCTAGAGTATCACAAATATATATATATATATATATATATATATATATATATATATATATATATATATATATATATATATATATACTGTAGCCAAAATATTTGAATAAATCTTTAAACATCAAATTACTAGGATTTATACAAAATATTGAAGAACAATATAGAATTTACGAATCAAAATAAGGGAGAAAGGTTGAGGGCTTATCTTGGAAAAATTAATTTGGGACATTTAGGGGCAAGGGTTTGATTTTCCTTCTTCTTTTTCTCTAACTTCTTATTCATTTTCATCTCCTTCTTCTTCTCCTTTTTTTGGGTTTGAAGAAAGGGAAAGAGGGGATGGTGATGGTGGTGGTGATGACAAAAATGGTGATTGAAGTGGTGGCGGTGAACGTTGGCCAGGGGGCTACCGAAGAGTTTGGAGGCCAGTCAGCCGGACGATGACGGTGGCCATGGGATGTGGGCTGTTGGCACAAGTAGTGAGGGAATGAGAAAGAGATTGGAAGAGATGGGAAGATGTTGTAAAGAGAGGGAGAAGCATGGGAGGAGGAGTAGGGAAGAGAGGGGGAATATGTGAGGGTATCAGGTGAGACGGAGAGAGAAAAATATGAAGGGATTTGGGAGAGGGGTATGAACGTGAGAGAGGGGTGTGGAGGAGTGTGATGTGGGAGGTTGAGTTGGAAAGAGGGAGAGAGATGAGTAGGCTTCTCTCTTCTTCTTCTTCTTTTTTGAAAATTATAATTAATAGAAAATATTTTATCTTAAATTTAATTAAATAATTAAATAAAAATAAATTTGAATAGGAATATAATAATTGTAGAAAAGCAACTATGACAATGAGCAAGAGTCCTAATCCCACACAAATTTAACTAGAAACTTATTATTTTTTCGTAAATTTCTTTTAATTAAGATAGCAAACTTAACGGTAAACTTTACTTCTCTTTTTAGTGTTATTTCCAAGGCTTAATAAAAAGATGGTAAAACAGACCAGGAACAGATGTTCACGCTAACTTTATAGTCTACCCTCTGTTTAATCCTGAAGTTGTAGTCGAGACTCAGAAGTTCACGCAAACGAGTTTGCCCTCTGAATCCTCGATTCCAACGAAGAACTATAATATATCAATTCTGATTATAACTTATAGAATATTACAATAATCAGAAAGCAATCTTCAATCTTCCTTCAAATACAGTTGCAATTGAGACAGAACGAGTTACAAAGAGAGAAGAGGAAGGAGAAGAAGATAGATCTCGGGTGGCTGGGGTAATAAAGATCACCATTTCTCAAACAAGATTCGTCCCACACGATCTACTCCCAGGAACCAGCAATTTCTTGAAGAACTTCTGGAATACTTGATTTCACCTACTTTCTGGACTTGTACGAACTTTTCTGGACTCTAATGGTGGTTGTAGCAAGTACTCTCTTCGTCTCTCAATTTTAAAGTTAGTTCTCAAACTCAAACGGGCACTAAGAGAGTATTTATAGAGAAGTATGAAAACCCTAATCCTTAACCTGGCCGCCAATCAGTTACGAAAAGATAAGAATTAATTAATTCAAATCTCATAAAAATTGGATCTGAATTAATATCATATATTTCCATAACCGTTCAAATCCCGCAATCAGGAAAATTATGCGTCGATCACGCTCTCTACGCATATGCGTGCAGCAGCTCAACCGAACTGTTCCTGTGCGCATAAGCCAGCAGTGCAACAGCTCATGAGGGCATACGCGTAGCAGTACAACAGCACATGCGTGCGTACGCGTAGATGTGCAAAGCCCGTGCATAGCCACGCATAGCCTGAGCCTATCCCGCGCATGCGCCCGATTATGCGCCCACGCATGCTCTCGCGCATGCAACTCCGATGCTGCCATTCTAAGTGCAAAGTGCGCCAACAAAACTCTACTTTGGGCCCTTGAGCCAGAGTCCGAGTCGCTAAGCCCCTTTGGGGCTTAGCTCCTAAGAGAATTTTCCCATGAGAGTGACAAAAAGCATATATTCTTTATTTGAGGATTTAATGCTTTTATCTCCTAGGAAAACACTCTCATATGATACCCGCATATGCCCTACCTCACCCCATGTGCACACCTCAACACAAGCAAATCATTATATTGTATACCCACTTGGTGGTATAGCAAATGTGGGATAATATTTCTTTAGTCCAAAAGCAAAAACACCAATAATTTCTCATATATCTTAATATATGGGTTGAGCGTTCTCCACAGTGACTGCATATTATGCATTAGGATAGATGTCGCTTACGACTTGAATCTTCCTACATGGGTCAAATAACAGTATGATACAAGAATGGACTAAGCCTTGAATTCTGTGCCATAGCTACAATTATTTCTACTAACACAATGATCTCATATGTGCTTTCGGTTGCACATTAAAGATCTTGTGCCCGTCTAGTTTTGGTGTATGTATATTGGGTGTCTACAAGCTTACCCTCAAGAGATGGCACATATCTATTTCCATACACTATAGGTGAGTTCTTTTAAAGAATCATAGCATAAAGCATTGCGCTACCTTGCGGTGTTATGCCGCTATGACATGACCCAAAGTCGAGGCTACACCTCATCGTCGTGTCATACCACTATGGCATGAGGACACCAGCCTCTTTATAGTGCCATACTACCCAACATAATGCCTTGCACTTCCTTACGGTGTTATGCCATTGTGACATGGCTCGCGTAGCCGAGGTTTTACATCTTTTACCTCTTTGTTGTGTCACACCATTATAACATGAGGTCATCGGCGTCTTTGTAGTGCTGCCTACCACTCTTCATTCTACAGCATTAAGCTACCTGCCTATGTGAGGTGCTACGCCACTGTGATATGGCCTGAAGCTGAGGCTTTATCCTCTAGAGGTAACTCTTGTAGCGTTATCCCACTTTAGCATGGAGTACTATGCTCCTTTGTAGTGTTGTGCTACTCGTTCTTCTTGTAAAGTACACCGGACATTCAAAAAGTCCGAGAACTCATTAAGGCTTATAGGCCATCCTCACATATGACTTGTTCTATACCAAGAACAAATAGTAAACAACAGTTATTCTGGGTCTGTAGCCCCTTAATGTCTTAAGGACTACCCATTATTCCTGATATTCTCCCAGTCAATGATCCTTCTTTGAACCAAAATCTAATGTCTAGTATATTTCTCTTTGAACTAATAGCATAAAATTTTATGGTAGAATTACAAAAAGATTATATCAGAATGTCTTCAAGCCAATTTTTGTTGTTGTGTCCTCGACCAGCTGACGCTTGAGACCTTTGGTGAACAGATCTGCCAAATTTTTCTGGCTCTGAACATCAATCATGACAATGACTCCAGTCTTTATAACATTATCACTACCTTGTACCTGAGTCGCACAATCCTCTTCTTACCATTGAAGAGATTATTTGATGCCACCGCTATAATTGCCTGGTTGTCATAATATCTTAGTACCACCGGAATATGCATTCCAACTACTGAAATATCATACATAAGATACTGAAGCCATTCTGCTTCATCCACTATAGGCACCAGGCATAAACTCAAATTCCATAAGAGGAATGGGAGAGCATAGCCTGCTTCTTCGACTTCCACGATATTGCAGCTCCACCCTGGGAGAAGATAAACCCTCATATGGACCTTTTACTCTCTACTTTTGAACATAAGCTTGCATTACTGAAGCCTTCCACTACTGTTGTCATGCCCCAGTCCCAAAATATCGAGGAACTGGACACGTGGCAATGGCCAGCAGCACGCACTCGATGGATAACCCAATTTAATGGAGCCATCAGGGCGTACTTAAGCTGTAACGAAGGTCTACTACAACAAATCACACTAATCTCATCCATAAAGATAAAGAAATAAACTGCATAATGAAATGGAAATAAGTAGCAACAACAAGTTAGTCGGAGAAACAATCCGACTTATGTCTGAATACACTGGCTCAATAGGCCAGGAACAAAAGAGATAAACATAAAGTAAATACTGAGTACGGGATCAGGTACTCAGGAGAAGTCTTCGGCAGTCACCTCGTCTGCAGGGTTCAGTTCCGCTCCAGTATCAAGTCCAGCAATAGCCTCAGCTCCTGTCCCGTATATCTCGGGGTACTGCTCCTCAGCTAAACCTGGGGACATAATCCATTCCAGGTCCTCAGTGGACATAGCAAGGCACAAAATAAAACAAGCCAAATAAATGCAGTGCAATTAAATTAATGAAACAGCAGGGTAAACTATGTAACCATCTATGTGATATGCAAATGAGAGCAACACTAGTACTCAGGCTGAGACCACTACAAGCTCTGTGTCGGGGAGCCGGTAGCAGTAATAACACGTAAAGGGTCTAGCTCTGCTGGAGAGTCTACAACCTCACAATAATAGTAGATATATAGATAGAATAGCCTGTAGCCTGTGTGTCTCTCCCCACCCAATGTAATCACGCAAACCATGACCATAACGTCTCATGTCCATGTCAGCGGGATTATAACTAATGCAACAAGTCAAACTGTCTAAAACTAAAATATCTCTGTCAAGTCCTGTATCCTATACAGAATTACCATGAATATCTCAGAAAGATTCTGTCCATGTATAGTGTCAAGTGTCCTGGGTTGTAGGGTACTTGATATGTCAAGTACAAAAGTAAAGGGTATCGTAAATCCATCTCTAAATGACGAACCCAACATCGCGTACGGTGTTGGCACCCGACTAGGATCGGACACTAGGTACATCTTACGTTTTCCTAGGTTAAGCAGTTTAAACAAGTTTATATAAATTTACACAAGACATCCAGCAGAAAATATGAAAATAAAGACTGCAAGTTTGGCAAGGTGCACTTGCCTGATGTTTGGATTCCACTTAAGTCCTGTTCTCGGAAATTTCCAAAGATGTCTCCGAATGCTGAAATAAACAGTATCATCACGCTCAAAAGGTGTCAAATAGCTAGGAACGCCTATCCTTGGGTCCAATTTGGAGACAAGGGCAAAAACGATAATTTCGGGCCAAAACGGGGTCCACCGGTGGGCCCGCTTTGCACCGAAAAAGTGTCAGGGTCAACGGTCTCAAAATTCACCAAACTTAGTGTCAACAAGTCAGGAACGCTGATACGAACCCAACGGAACTTTCAGATTTAAATCCCGATGAGCCGATCATAAAATCGCCCGTCGAGTGGGGCTTGTGGGGCCCACGACACGCGATTTCGTCAACATTCTCAGAATCGAACCAAACTTGACCCACAGGACCAGCGTATTGCTACGAGTTCGATGGCACAAGTTTCGTCTTGATCCGACGTGTGTGCATGAAGTTAGGGTGAATTGCAGAAAAGTCGAATATGGGCGATGTCCGCGGATACGCGTTGATTCTGGTGTGCACGCACACCCGAATCAGCTTTCGCAAAATCTCACACGTCCGTATCGATGACGCGCAACGTATCTGTGAAGACCGTACGCGACCAAGTCATCCCGTTTGGCGGGGCGTACTCAGTTCGGGGTGAAACAGGGTCTAGTTTTTCCTGTTTTTGGATCGCGGTGTGCGATCACCACAGGATGCGATGCCCCGAGCGGTTTGTCCGGTCACCGAGAGGGTCATACAGGCTTCGCAACGCAATTTACGGAATCAAAATCCGAGCTACGAGGAGAGAGATACACGCACCTGAACAGGCTGAAAAACTGGGGTTCTCGTCGTGTCCGACTCGACACGGACACTGTGTCCCGTGTCCGACGGTGTCAGCCTAGGGTTAGGGCTAGGCACGCTGTGGCGGCAGGAGGACCGCCGGAGAGGGCTGGGGGCAGCGGGGGAACGCTCGGTCGGGGCTGGGCGGCTCTCGGGGACACGCGGTGGCGCAGGGGAGGCGGTGCTGGACGGCCGGCCGGTAGCTGCTGCGGCCGCTACTGTTGTCGGTGCCGGGGAGAGGAGGGGAGGAAGGAGGAGGAAGAGGCTGGGGACGCTGCGGAGGGCGGCTGGGAACGGCGCTGCGGGGGGCAGCGGACTAGCGGTGGCGAGTCGTGGACTGGGGTGGCCGAGGAGAGTTCGCCGGAGTTAGGGCTAGGGCTAGGGGATGAGGGAGGAGGAGAATGGGGGAGAGGGGTTTTATAGGGCTCGGACTCGGGGGTTGGCCGGGGACGTGCCGAGAAGGCGGAGGGGTCGTGGGGACGTGGCGGCCGCGAGGCGGGCGGAGCGCCGGGCGGAGCGCCGGACGAAGCGGGCTCGCGCAGGACGTGGGGGAAGGGATGGGGGTGACCGGGTTCGGGTGCGGCGGGTTCGCGGGTTCGGGTCTGGCCGACCCGACCCGTTAGCCCAAGGGCTGTTGGTCTGGGCCGGGCTGCTGGGATCGGCCCACTGGACCAGGCCGGGCCCAAAACAATAATAAATAAAAATAAAAACAATAATAATAATAATAATAATAATAATTAATTAATTAGTTAATTACCTTAAATAGTTTTTAGGCATTTAAAAATAGGTCTGGGGCCCCAATAAAATCCAGAAAATTACCCTAAGTCCGGTTTTCTATTTTACACTATAAAATTATATTTTCATTATATTTTAATATTAGTTATTAGCAATTAAAAATTATACAATCACTACAGCACCTATGTAAATTCCGGAAAATTGCAGAAAATTTCCAAAAATTAATTTTAAATAACTAAAAATTTTAGGTTGATTACAATCTACCCCCTTAAGAGGATTGCGTCCTCGCAATCGAAGGGTAAACTACAAAGGGCATGAACTACAGAAATAAAAGAATGCTTAGGTTTTACCTGCATCTGCAAATAAGTGTGGATAACGCTGGCGCATAACATCTTCTCGTTCCCAGGTCGATTCGCCAGGAGAGTGTTGTTTCCAAGCTACCCGAACTAGTCTGATTGTCTGCCCTCGCAGTGTCTTCTCACTGGTGTCGAGTATACCCACTGGTTGTTCCTCATATCTCAGGCTAGGGCCCACCGAAATCTCAGAATAATCAACTATGTGACTTGTTCAGTCACGTATCGCCTCAGCTGTGAGACGTGGAATACATCATGCACTCCATCTAAGGATGGAGGTAATGCAAGACGATAAGCCACCTCACCAATGCGCTCCAAGATATCAAATGGCCCAATATATCTTTGGCTTAACTTGCCTCTGCTGCCAAATCTGATAGTACCTCTAGTGGGCGAGATCCTCAAAAATATGTGCTCTCCTTCCTTGAACTCCAGGGGACGTCTGTGCGCATCGGCCCAATGCTTCTGTCTATCTTGGGCTGCACGGAGATGATTCTGAATCTGCTTTACTTTCTTCACTGTCTCCGTTACCAACTCTGACCCAGTAATTGACGTTCGCCAACGTCGCTCCAGCATATAGGCGATCTGCACTTCCTTTCGTACAATGCCTCGAAAGGTGCCATCTGAATGCTTGCCTGATAGCTTGTTGTTGTAGGAGAACTCCACTAAGTGCAGATAATCTTCCCAAGATCCTCCGAAGTCCAGTATACATGATCGCAGCATTTCTTCAAGATCTAAATTGTGCGCTCTGACTGGCCATCTGTCTGAGGATGATAGGCAGTACTGAATTTGAGCCTGGTGCCGAGACTCTCTTGCATGCTTCGCCAGAAGTGAGATGTAAATCTTGAGTCTCGATCTG